>JAKMXC010000026.1:0-200836 GCA_025328345.1 Colletotrichum sp. SAR11_59
CCCCCCCCTCTCCCCAAATACATACCGGGGGCATTCATTCGACTGCGGAGATGGAAGTTTCTCGCTATCATAGCACGACTCATGTTCTCTTATGTCGTAAGATATGACCACTGAAGGCTGAGAACAAAATGCGGATTACTGGGAACCTTCAGTTTATCATCGTAATGCGAAGGCGCGGAAAATCACACGCCTACCTACGTAAGTAGAATGGTCGACCAATAACGCCTGATAGTCTTTTTTATGTGGCGCAGCAGCTTATGAGTGAGCCTTGCCATTAAATTTGGCTTGTCAGGGCAGTGCAACGGAAACTTCGGTGAGAGTTGAAAATTCTGAAAAACACCGGGCGACATGTTATTCAAGCACGTGGCTCTTCTTCGAGGCATGGTTAATGAATTAGCCGTTATCGGCTTGGACGAGCTTGAAGCACCCATCGACACCGAAACGTACAAATGGAGCGCATCATTTCCCACTCTGGACTGCAATACTATGATGCCATTCACATCAGTTACCAATTTCTCACTTGCTTCCTCATTATTTTTAGTCAGCGGCATCCAATTCGGCTAGTGACGAAGCCCCTATCAATAGAAGTTTCGATTGGTATCCGTACCTCATCATTTCGTGGAGTGGATGTGAAAGCCTGGCAATAGTCCCATCCTGAAGTGGCCCAGCCAATGTAACGTGCTCCGCCGGCAATCGGTATTTTCGTCGCATTTCGCGGCACAGAACATATGGACGGACAGCACCAGACCTTGATAAACGTAGCTGTCTGCGATGCCTAGGAAATTCTTGGTGTTAGTCGAAATATACTCGATCCCGCCTCTCGTAGGTCAAATGAAGATGAGATGTCTAAAGTCCTCTTTGCTCATCAGATATCACTTGTTAAGACACTGCCACCTTGGATACGATGACATATCAACCCCGCATCCTTCGGAATCCCTGCATACATCACTTTGATTCGTCCAATTGGCAGCGTTAATTGTACTTCACGCGTAGTAGCCAACCAAACCCTGGTCTCGAGGTCGGGGGCGATCGCAATTGACGGGGAGCCCATGTACATCAAGTGACGTTGCCTAACACTGAGTTGCCTGGTTGCCTCTGTGACCGCGCTGCCCTAACGTACGCGCGAATTAATCGTACGGCCACAACTCCCTCTGCCTCGTCGTCGCAGCTGCAACCAACGGCCAATACATCAATCGCACCGTCACCTCCGGAGAAGAGACGTGAGAGTCAATCTAGTGATACAATTCCTTCGTGCTCGCTTCGCTTTGACGCGTTGTTGAACGTAGCACGGCATCTCGCATGGATCCTTCCATCATGTCCATCAAGCCCAAAGTTGAACACCCATCACGTGATGGAGAAGAGGACAGCCCGGCAGGTCCGACTGTATATCACAACCATATCTCAATCTACGGTCTATTGTTTCTTGGTCTGGGGTGTTCAACGGAGACTCCAGCCCGGCCTGCGCTTTTCAAACCCCAAGCTATCAGCGACTGGGAGAAACGCAAGGAGACGATCAGAGACCTTTACATCACCAAAAACCTGTCGCTCAGAGACGTTGACAGAATCATGACGGAGAAACATCAGTTCTCAGCCACGTGAGCGATGCGACGTTGGTTACCCGAAAGACTGCGGCTAACAATGGATCCTTCTCAGGCATCGGCAGTACAAACTGAAGTTTCTTGCATGGAATTGGAAGAAGTACAATGCCCGAGAGAGGAGTACCAGACGGCTGAACGATGGCTGGGTGGAGACACTTCCAACAGTGGTCGTTGGCAAAAGACCCATTCGTTCTCGGCAGAGCACTGTTCCAACAGCAAACCGCAATCACGGGGTACGCATAGTCGGAATGCGATCATCGCCACAGCTTGAATGCCAAATACAGTTTCCTAATGCGCCATTGCTCTGGTGCCAGGAGGATGAACGTGTTAATGGGCTATTTCTCGGTCTACGGGATCTCCTCTTCGGCACCTCTCGCATTAATCCTCGTTGGAGACAGGTCGGAAGTTCCTGGTGGCTACCTGATGCAGGGGAGCACCTCGTCTCCATAATTATTTTAGCCACCCGTCGGCTAGAAGCTGGAGAGATCCAATCGAGTGGTTCTGCGTTGCGAAAGGCTTTCCTTGGTATCGAGGATGTCATCAAAAATGAAGCCTTGATGGGCTACCAGTCGCTTTTCCTGGAAATTCCCCTGAGACTTCTGGAAACTGGACAGATCACCGAATTGCGATTTTACACTGCACACCTTTGGAAAATGCTTGAAATCAGGAAGGAAGGGCAACCAATCACCCAAATGGCCAAAATGCTACACGGCATCAGTGCCAACTCCCCTGAGGCCTTGCTGCATTACCTCCGCCAAATGCATGTCATCACTGCAGATATTTTAGCTCGGATTCGAGGCGAGAACGACTATAATACTGTCAACGCACGCGTGAGGACGCTGAATATGCATGAGAACGCAGGATCAGACGTTTCACAAGGTTACCTGGCGGTCCTCGACAATTTTGGAGCTTTGGCGCGTCACTCGACCACGATATTTGGTCAATTTGCTTACGACATGAGCCGAGTGGAGTGTCGCCGGATTCAAGCCAATATGGGAACGACACAGGTGCCACCAACAGAGCTGAAGGAAGTCTGCGACAGGTCACTTGCACACCTGCTAGCAGGCGTTGACCACTCTACGTTTCTTCGGAAAAGCCAGAGCATCTCAGAGCTTGCGCATTACGCTGTGACTGAGTTCATCACTCATGAATGCATGATGCAAGTTGGCAATTTGGATGCAGGGATCGCGTGCTTGATGCGAATGGTCGAAGCACTTGAACGTGCCCAGAGCGTGTCTTCTAACGAAATCTTGAGGATGTATCATGCTGGACAGGCAATAAGGGCTCGTCTGAAACTTTCGGATCTACTAAGTATAGCGGGAAGATCTAAGGAATCAGCGGCGATGATGCAAGGCGTATCTTCTTTGGAGCAATTGGGGGAGAGTATGTAGGTTCAGTAGGGAGGCCGGGTGCGGGATGGGTCGTGGACCAACACAGACGTCTGCGTCTGGATAATACCATATGTTCGGATGATGTGGAGATGTCTTGACTTACCGTAAACGTATATCAACCACGCGGTGATGCTTCTAGTCCGTCGTCCTTATAATGTCGACCTGCTGTGATTACTGCTCGTTATCACCAGTCGTCGACTATCATACTCAGCATTCTTAATCTTTTGGGACGCTCTGATCGAGGCTGAGACGAGCATAGTAGCCTGGTACTATAGAAAAGAAATAAGTCAGGCTCTTTGGCCCGCAGAACCAATTAAGCGCTGAAAATAGTAGCTTCATTGTTGGTTGAACATTGAATATGCAGCGGAGTGGGGACTACCAACAGCGACCCCTACCAGACCAACAGCTGCATGAGAGGTCTCTTTGGGCATTGCCGTGCATTTTGATAAGCCTATTGTGTATCATCGTCGCTTACTCTACATGCCTGACGTGTTTACTTTCACCAATCCGTACTTGTTTCCCGGCTGCATACCCTAGTTCGGACGCGACAGAGCGCCGATCGCTTGTGAAGCAAACCATCGCCATTGGAGAAAAGAAGTTGGTTGCCTTCAGCATACTGCAACAATCTTAATATTGTATGCACCGAGGCGGGGTTGATTGAGGAGATGGTAGGGATCATACCACGAATGTTACCGTCGCGGCGCGTACTCCATGACTTGCCTCGGAAATTCAGATCCGGTATATTTGGCAATGAGCCCCCGCAGCCTTCTACTCACATCTTTGCTACTGATTCATTGTCAAACGAATGCCACCTCTGCCACACTTACACCAATTGACGTGCCTAACTCCCCAGTCAATTTCCCCATTAGAGTCCGTATGACATATCCATCAATCTGACCACGGCACTTGATATTTACCAATTTTAGTCGGCATTAGACTCCGTCAGCCATGGCGTTCGATCTTGAAGAAGCCAAAGCTCATCTCAGAGAACACGGATGGGTCCGCGTTCCCTCAATTCTCACAACGGAAGAGGCTGATGCTGCTCTCGATCGACTATGGAGGGTCAAAGCTGCCGCTGAGGCCCGTGGAGAGGATACATACCTGTCGTTTCTCGACCCAAACCCCAGCAATGTACGCGTTTTCTACCTCATGGAGCTTGACAAGATCTTCCGAGATCTCATCTCGCACCCGACCGCCATCTCCATGGTAAAGGCAGTGCTGGGCGAGAACTTCCTTATCAGCAACTTTACTGCCAATATTGCCCGCCCCGGATCCCAGAGTATGGCTTTGCATTCCGACCAGAGCATTGTCTTTCCCGACCCGTGGCAGGACGTGTGGGCGCTGAACGTCATATGGTGTCTGACAGACGTCAACAAGGAGAACGGCGCGACGCAGTACATCCCAGGGTCAAACAAATGGGTTTACCGCAAGCAGGTGCCTGATAATGCGCCTGAGATGCTGGTCCCATTTGAGGGCAAGGCTGGCGACATCATTGTCATGGATGGTCGCGTGTGGCACACCTCGGGCAGCAACACCACGAAAGATCAGGATCGGGCTCTATTGTTTGGCTACTACACCGCACCTTTCATGCGTCAGCAGGTCAACTGGACTGCTAAGCTGCCCAAGGAGATCCAAGATACATGCAGCGAGGAGCTCAAGGAGTGGCTTGGCCTCAATCCCGTTGGAAACATTGGTATGACGGGCGATCTGCGGTACATGTCGGTTCAGTACCCTGAGGGAAAGACAATTGCTAGCGAAACGGTTGCCAGTGGTTGAAGTTAGAGTTATACTGGAGTCGGATTCCATAGGGCCACAGTCTCATCATCTGAGTCAATACGGCTGGACGACATACGGGCTCGGGCTATAATGAATTCAGGTTGTGTTGTGATTTGCTCGCGATTCGCATGCCAAAGCATTACTCCCGTGCACATAAGAAAAGCCCAACGAGAAATCACTCTCGGCAGCTTAAAGATGTCTCCAAGGGTGCTAAATGTATTGTAGTATGGATATTCGGCTCGGATTTATTATCAATACATTGATGTAAAGTAGTTAACCAAGTAAATGTTCTCACTACGAATGTTATCTATGTTGGTCTCATTAGGATGCTTATGGCCGGTGTAGCTCTCATCCCTGTCATCCCCGTCGTCCACGTCGTCCCCGTCGTCTTCGTCGTCCCCGCTGTCTCTGTTGTCTCTGTTGTCTCTGTCGTCCCCGTCATCTGTGTTCGCCCAGATTGAAAAACATTAAATACCACATATTTGACTTTTCAACCCAAAAGTACGATAAAGGCCTCAATGTCATGAGACTGATTGAACTTGTATTAAGTCAAAGACGCCTGATAACAATCATGAATGGATACTTAGGAATGGGAGCGATGCTCGCAAGACTAGGCGATTATTTATATTCCGTAGTGAAGTTTTGATTGTCTCACACAAATTCGATGACGGTCCAGCTGGAGTCGACTTAGGTGCCGCAGCATCATCACCCGTTCTTTCTTGGAAGGGAAGCGTCATTATTTGCTGTATTGACTTGCCCGATCTCTAGGCCAACCCGCCTAAGTTCTGCGAATATGATACAGCAGATGAATTAATGTTTCAGCTCCACCGGAATTGATCTCCAGTATTCGAGGGCCTCTCTCCTGATACTATACTCCTCTAGCCATGCTCCATTGGGGCTGACATTCACTTGCCACCCCAGACCATCTGATCCTGGTGTCGAGTATAAACTCCATTCAGCTGCAGCCGACGCCTTGAGGGTGTTCGGATCACCGTTAACCACAAAACTGGCATAGTATCCGGCGAGTATCTTTCCGGCTTCTGGATACTGCGTCTCAGGTTCGGCCCACGCGTATGGTACGTCAGAGCCGTGAGAAATGCCGAGGTACGGAGTGATGCTGTTGTTGGTGTTCCAATGCAACTTCCAGACAGGTATATCTGCTGCGGAAAGGCGAGATGCTATCTCTTGGGAGGCACTGATGTAGGATGTGTCGCCGTAGACCGCCGTGAGACGTGTAAACTGCGTGGATTGGCCGCGAGCATCCACATAAGGAGAACTCGAGTCGGTTTGGGGATCAGGGTATGATCGAGAGAATGCCTCGCGATCGCTGCTGTCAAGACCCGGATACAGATTGGACAGCCAACCCCAGGCCTGTTCGTCGGTGGTAAGATTTGTCGGTGCGTACATACTTCCTTCGTCGGTGATGAAAGAGGTGAGAGCTGGGACGTGATTCCACTCCCCAGATTCCCAGGTCTCTGAGGGCAGACGAGGAATGATAGCAGCGCCTGAGACGG
Source organism: Colletotrichum sp. SAR11_59 (assembly GCA_025328345.1). NCBI lineage: Eukaryota > Fungi > Ascomycota > Sordariomycetes > Glomerellales > Glomerellaceae > Colletotrichum > Colletotrichum sp. SAR11_59. The sequence continues at coordinate 6,280 of JAKMXC010000026.1, forward strand.
CTTGGAAGGGATGAGTGCCGTTGTACCGGTAATCAGCCAGTAGCGCCGTGGACGTTTGCTCAATGAGATGAACATCAACTTGTCTCAAACAGGCTAACAGGTCCTCGGCAACGCCGTTATCCTGGCATCCCACTCTTTCAAGGAACTGCTCGTATTGCTTGACAATGATGGCCTCAGAAGCATTTGGGAAAGATCGTCCCGTTGGGCCACCGGATTGAAAGATGGCTTGATGGAAGAGCTCCTCGCCCTCCGCGAATGGATTTTGATAGTGGAAACCGACGGAATGGGCACCAGCGGACTTTCCTCCCAGCGTGACACGGTCAGGATCTCCACCAAATGACGAGATGTACTTGTGGACAAAGCGAAGAAGCTGGTGTTGGTCTTGCAAGCCCAAGTTCACCAAGTTGAGATCTGCAAGAAGAGGTGATGCAAGAAACCCGAGAGCAGCGAGCTAGATTGACAAGAATGTCAGTATACAAGAGAGTAGATGTAGCTGGTGAGAAAATGAACTAACCCTGTAGTTAGACGTGACGACCATCACAGGTTCAGGTGACGAGGCTACAAATGACGTGCCATCGAATATAATACCAGCTTCATTGCGGAACAGACCCTGGCACAGATTAGCTTGGGTCTATTTCACACGGGGAAGAGTTATCTGGAACATACGCCATGAATCCAGATCAAAACAGGCAGCTTCTCTTCGAAGCTAACCCCAGCTGGTCTGTAAACATTGAGATTCAGGCAATCCTCGCCGTACTCCAACTCAGTCTTGATGTAGGTCACCAGATTCGAATTTCCCGGCTCTTAAATGCAGACTTTGCCATAGACCTTAGCATTGCGAGTCCCATTGAAAGCCGGTGGCCAACCTGTAACCGACAAGCGCACCAATTGGTTGAGTCGCGTAGTCAATACCGTACCAAGCATTGACCGGCTTTGAGAGGGGGTATCCCGAAGTCGTAGAGTTCAGTGTTGTACCGGTAAATGAGCCATATGAGGGGATAGAGACGGTGAGAGTCTCATTGAGGGGCAGTGGGCTGGCACGGGAAGCAGTAGCCAAGAGGAGAGAGGCGAAGAGGTTGGCGCCGTGCCAAGAGCTCCCAACAGAGGGCAACCAAACCATGATTTTCCGAATCAAGGCTCAAGTGCAGCACTATTCCCAGACCGCAAATGAAGAGGCAGAGACTAGAAAATCGACGAAGTCACAGACTCGACAATTATTTATTCCGCTTAACGAGTCGGCAGATGACTAGCCGGTGCCGATCAAATACCGGTAATAACCCCTCATACTGTCATGTTACCCTGGCAAGTCCCCCACCGAGACGATAAGAGTCCCCGCTAAGCAATTAATGGTGCAAGAGTAGTTTGAATGACGAGATTCGTGCCTTGGAATGGCGAACAGCCAAGAATTGTCGGTGGAGGATAAATTGGATTGGATCATGTCGACAAATATTGTAAAGCCAAGAATGATTATGTAGAAGTCGCATTTGAGTTGAGTACCTGCAGTAGTTTGGCCAACTGCCGCCAATGAGGCAAGCCGCTCACAACTCTTATATTGATTTTGTGTCCACAGCCTTCATTGAATGCTCCTGAGGTCGCACGACATTTCGAATGGATTTGCCTCCTGTTATCTCGAAGCCGTCGTGATTTTCGTACCGTGTTCGTGTTGATGCAGCAATAATACTCTCACAACATTCTCCGGGTCACGCGGGGAACACGCCAAGGAAGCCGAGTGGGGAACTGGTCGGGGAAAGTGCGACGTATGAACCTAGTCGTCGGCGCCGGTGCCGGTACCGGACTGGAAGACGGGATGTCTCGGTTCATCCCCAGCAAAGGCTTTTACTGCAATTCAGAGCGTTCAGTTTGAGCTTTCGCTGTATCAATCCTGCAGTGTGGCGAAAGGGTCTTCTCTATTCAACACGGTCATTCAAGTAGGCCATATCAAACGGGCAGCCTACTTCGCGGCTGCCACGATCGCAATCGAAGTACTAATGGTGAACCGCTTCCATTTACGATCGTGTTCACGCGGCTCGAATGCCAAGATAAATGGGGAGATGGCCAGAAGAATGACTTGCTTGTTTGCGCTTCCGAATCTTCCAAAGGAATGTTATAGTACACAACATATTGAACGCCCGCCTAATCTGTAACCCTTTTAGTTCCTCGTACAATCATGAAATCGTCGCCCAATTTTACCTACATCCAAATAAACATGGATGTAAATAAGGTTACGAAGACGACACAGGACCCAGCTTGGATCAAGGATGCGGCGTTCTTTCCGTTGCCGCCATTACCGCCATTATTACCGTTGTTTCCGTTACCATTACTTCCCCCGTTGTTGCCGCCGCCGCCACCTCCTCCATTACCTCCATCCTTGGCCATGTTCAATGTGAAGAATGTGCCGCCGATAGGCCGCTTGAGACCGGCCATCTTTCGGAAGGACGTCAACTTGGTAGTGTCAGTGGATGACATCCGTAGTTGTGTAGGGAGATTGTTCTTACGTTGAAGTTCTTACGGTCCTTCATATCCATACCGACCATATCAAATCCCATCCTGTTCATCTTCTCGGGCTGGACGTAGAGTAGGTAGATATATCGATGCATGCCACTGCCGGACTTGGGCTCGGGAGGCATGTATTCGGTAAACGCTGCTGATGAATTCTTCATAATCATTGAAGAATTTAGTACCGCCGACTTGGTCTGTTCAACAGTAAAGTTTCCAGCCAAGTAGTGCTTGATGTTTCGCTCGCTCGGGTTCTCACGCGAGGGCGAGTCAGGTCCAATCTAGTTCGCTAACGTCAGTCACGCCATTCCGCATCAAATCCCACGTCTTGTCCAAAACTCACCATCAAGACGATGAACCGAGAGTTCCTGGTCACATTTTGTGCCATGCTGATGTTTTCCACACTGAACTCAAAGGGCATCTTGACCTCCTTCATTTTTAGCTTGGAACCCGGCATCATCAACGCCTTATCACCGTCGCTGGCCATGTATCCTGCGTAGAAGGAGACCATGGGGTCAAAGGATCCCATCACTTCTGGGACGATACCGCTCTCCATGAATGCCTGGTGGAACTCGGATGTCGACATGCTCCTCGGCGGCATATCGCCATGGGCGACATTAGCGGCTGCGAGTGGGGCGAACAACGCCGCGATACTGAGAATGGCCTTCATGTTTGTGTCTGTTGGTAGGTTGCCGTTCAGTTACCAATAACCTAGAGCGCAGCGGAAAGAATGGCGTCCTGCACCTGATAATATACAAGAGGATTGAGAGCGAAAGTGACAGCAGGGCGAATCGGGCACATTGACGAGTACACGAGGCAAGGTTGGGCCTAAGGAAGTAGATGATCTTTATGTTCTGCCCAACTCATCACTTTACCACCAACACCCCAGTATTGGGGCATCATGGGCCAAACGTTAGACTGATATCCTGGATCTCGAGCTGCACCAAATGGGCCAACATGCTCTGGCGATGAGACAGAAACAGTGAGGCTATTAAGCTTCGCGACAGTGCTCAAAGAGGCCGGACGTGCGCGGGGTACGGTAGACTTTTGGGCTCAAAGTTTCAGGAACATGCACGTCCCCGCACCACCATTGGACCTCCTCGTTGGTGGACTGGGAACAAGCTTTTGAAGAGCGGGTGGGATGTCACTCCTTATCCTTGCAGCATTGAAAATGCGTTGCGAAATGGTTAGAGTGCTCAGAGAAACATCCTGTCACCATCGCGCACACGCAGCATGTCGGCCCATGAGGAGCTCGCAACCTTCAAATTTGTTTTCTTGCAATCACATCTCAGTGTTTCTGAGTGGCTGTCATCGACTTTCGCATGAAAGACCCTATGGTGAGAACAGACTCGGCCATATCTTGAGCTATCGTATGCCTCCAGACGAATTAACGGACAGACAGACCCTTTCCTAGGGACCAAGGTCGTTTATGCCGCGTCCGCCAATGATATCATGACTTGAAAGTTGAATCCGTCCTGGTCTTAATTGTACAAATAATGGCTTCATCGCCCTTATCTGGCCCAACAAGCGGGAAACACGTCGCAGTGCTTCGGAGAGGGCTCTGACTCAAAGCTTTGAGCCGCATGGTCACATTCGGAGATTTCCTCCCGCCAAAGTGCGGCGACTTCCGAGCATCAGGCGGGGCAAGAGAAACAAGTTCACGGCTCGGGGGCCTCCGAACTAGGAGAAAGCTTCGATAGGACCAGGTGAACGTAGCTGTGATCATTTGACAAGGTATATGCTTGACGCGACATCCCTAATCTTCACGAGCCGGAATGTTTCCCACGTGTCCGGGTCGCTTTATCAACCCGACTAACAACCAAGGGCCAGTTCTTCACCACATGTCCCTCTGGATTGAGAAATGGACGCCGAAGGTACTTGTTTGCTGCTGGATTGGGGATGCCAGGCGTATTGGATGCCAAGGTCAGAAAGGCGCCGTTTCAGGGCGCCAAGAAACTCAGAGGCAAAAATAGAGTTCGTAGATCACCCACAACCCCGTTTCGGTGCAAGACTACGCGAGATGTGACTCTGAATGGAAACAATAAACGTCTTCCTTCCTCTCTCAATTGGTTTGAGGCTGTTGACAATTCACCTGTTCGGGCCAGTGGTCGGCATCTACGGAGTTGCATCGTAAGGTTGCTCGTTTGAGCGAATCGCAAACGGATGCGACTGCGCTGATTTTTTCGAATCGCAACGACCAGACAGTGAAGGGATCCCGGCGCGGATTCATGTGGACAGTGGGCCTGTTTCATGCTTCATGGTGGATGAGGTTTGCATCCGCAGGGTGTTGGGCGGTTGAAGATATGCATAGGATCCCAATAGAAGGATCAGGAAATGAGATGGCAAAGAAACGAACACAGAGGCATGCAAATGTAAACACCAGGAATGATACTGTGAACAGCTAGATGTAGTTCTCGAACAGGAATTCGGAGTTCTAGTAATCTCCATATGAGATTCAGCATGTAACGGTGTTTGAACCTACATTCTTTTCTTTTCTTTGAAGCTTTGAAAGTGGCCGACGAGGCTTCACTTGTACAGTCAAAGCCTCGTATTCTCTATCGATATTTTCTCGTTATATTCCAACGAAGAAATAATTACCGGGTCTAGAATCCCATATCGAATCATTGTCCAAGAAAACTTGACTGTTCCACGTCGTTCGAGCCACACGATCAAAAGTATCGACGACGGACACCGGCAACTTAGTTGAAGATCTGCTGTAGCATTACAGTTCCAACGATAGGGATTGAGTTAGTGTTATAGTTACTATAGAGGAGCTCATCCCGAATTGCATCGGATATACGACGGTTTTCCGACTGATATCAAAGCGCTACGCGGCTGCAGCTGTAATATCAGACGGGATGTCATCGCTGAGAACGCAGCCAGAGAGTTCGGAGAGTGAAGTTAATTGCCAATCAATAAGGTCGAAGACTGTTTGCTTGGTAATGTGCATGGCCTCTCAACCTCTTTCTCCGTGGACTCTTACACTGTTATTTTCCTGGTTCCCTCATACCGATTCCTGCATTAGGACACGCCGGAGACGAAAATTTCACATACGGCGCAAGTCATGCCGCTGTCCATGGAAATGATGAAGAGGGCCAAAGTAAGTATCATAAGCGGGCGCAATCCTGCGATCTCATGGCCGACGCAGGGTGCAAGTAGAATACACAAACGATGAGTTGGACTGGTTACAGAAGATCTAACACAGGTTTTCTATGAGATCTAGCTACGGAAAAACACACTGTGGCTGTGAAACGTGCCACAGCGGCGCAGAAGGCGGAATATCACATGCCGCCGCTCGCACGAATTCGCCGGCTTTTCCAAGCACGGTCAATGTTGCCGATTTGTGTCGGGGAATTTCGCTGTTTGCCCGATATTCCGATACGCAACGGCCAGTGTACCGAAATGCCGTGCATACCAGATTAGGAAAGGCTTGAACGCCCCGTCGTCCCCATTTATTCGGCCCCCGCTTCGGTGCCGGGCCACCGGTGAGTCGCCCGCGAGCCTCCGTCCACTAGCAAATCCGCTCCGTCGACATACGTGGCGTCCGGACCCGCCAAAAAGGCAACAGCACCGGCAATGTCGTCAGGCGTCCCGATGCGGCCGAGAGGAACGCCTTTGATTATGCCCTCCAACATCGATCCCGCGGCTGACTGCATCACCTGGGCGATCATTGGGGTCATGGTGACACCGGGGCTCACCGTGTTGATCCGATTTCCTTGACGGCCCCAAGCAATTGCAGCATGGCGAACACGAACTATGCAGCCTCTTTTTGAAATGGAGTAAGCGTCGCCTGGGTCTCCGGCAAGGTTGATGTCTGCATGGTTGAGGAGTTCGGTAGCAGAGGCAGTTGCGAAGTGGTCGTCCAGAGCGGAGTTCGGCTTCTTCATGTGACCTGCCATAGAGGCTATCACGGTCAAAGAGCCGCCCGGAGCCATCAATGGCTGAAATGAGTCTATGATGAAGGCAACGCCAAGGAGATTTGTCTTGTAAATCAACTCGGCATTATTGGCTGCGTTGGACACCCCCGCTGTCACCACGACCGTCTGAATCGAACCCAGCCTGGCTGCAGCCTCCGCAAAAGATGCCACAGATTCTTTTTTGGAAACGTCGATTGACTGGGCCGTAAATGAGTGATCGGCAGAGCGGAGCGAGTCTTCGGCGTTTGAGAGGGTTGCAGGGGGAAAGTCGGAAATAAGGACATGGTGGGACGGACCGAGCCGACGGGCAATGGCAACGCCCATGCTGCCGGCGCCAATGACGGCAAGGACGGGGCGGCTTGGAGACATAATGGGAGAAGAGAGTGTAAATTGAGATGAAGCGAAGAGTGTTTGCAGAACTTCCTGATTGAAAGTGTCGATTGATGGTGTTAAAAACGACGAAGCTCGCGTTGTCAGTCTTCGAATCTTGTTTTCGGCTCAGTTGAGTAGTCGAAGACCAAGTTGCCAAGATATGAACCATCGAATCAGAAGTTATCGCATTCGGTTTCGTGCCTCGTTCAGATCAGAAATCAGGATGCTACGCTGAGTTGGTGAAAAGTGGTCCCCTGCATTAACGTGGCTTAGACCAATCCAAGTTGTCTTGGTGTCAAGCTCTTGCAAGTTCCTGTCACTAATTATCAGCTTTGTAAACAGTCCAATGCACGAGAAGGTAAAATGTTCACATGAGACTTAACGTGAGGTGAGACCAATCAACTTCCTGCTAGAGATCGTAATTCTGCCAAGTATCAACTCAAGTTACTTGTTTTTTGTGGCTTACTTTAACTCTTTTAAACTTTCTGATGGGGTTGCTGATAACGATTCGGTACGTAACCCTCACATATCAACTCCGCTTGATTGAACTGAGTGTAACTCGGTAAGTTGTTCAAAGCCGTCTATGATATTTGAACAAGCACAAGTAATGTTGACTGTAACTCTGCTCTGGTTGTTGCAGAGGTTGCGTCATCAATACAGACGACGTAGTTGAAGAATCTAAACTATCTAAGCAAAGCTTCGACTGCGGACATATGATCGGAGAATCCGCCAAACACAGTATTCTCATGGTATCTCGTGCAAGGCTATGCAGAATTTACTTGGCAACGGAAGAGCTAAGCGCCGGCATTTTGCCTTTCCACCCGTCCGCCTTGCCTTCCGCTGCATCAACAAGCCACTTTGCCAAGGCCCCTCTTTTCATCGAAGACGTCCATCTAGACTCTCCGATCCAACCGGTGAAGAGATTCTCCTGTCTATCTTTCTCCCAGCTCTCGGGATCCGAGTCCCCTGGAATTTGAGCGATCCGAAAGACCGTCCAGTCCAGACCCTCGGCCTCGATCTCAAACAACTTCGCAAGATTCAGCATGTTGTTGTAGATTGGGCCTGCAAAGAGCGACATGAAGACGGTTACCATCGTCTGAAACATGGTCCAATGGTCTTCGGGTCGTTTGATGGACAATGTCCCCATGGCGAAAATTCGCTTGACTCCGTGCTTTCTCATTGCAGGAAAGACAGATGAATGGTAAATATCTGCAAAGAGCGACGGATCGATCTTCGTACTCTTGATGTCGGGCCCCAAAAGCGAAATGACAATGGCGCTCTCTGCCATTGCAGAAGACAAGGCATCCGAATCGCTCATCTCACCCTTTACAACCTTGAGTCTTTTGTTAGCGCAAGTCAAAAAGATTGTGATTACAGCGGTAGAAACATTGACCAAGGGCCTTAATTACCTGTATGAGTGGGTTCGAGGCTAAGTCATGAGGGATCTTCGTAGGGTTCCTCGCAAAGACCACAGTCGCATGGTTTCGAAAGACGAGTTCCCGAAGCAGACAAATTCCCGCCGGCCCCGTGCCTCCGAGAACGAGAATTTTGCTGCTCAGCATTGCGATAAGATTGAAATGAGCTGGATGCAATGACAATGTGGCTCAGACTCACCAAGCGACTCTCCTGCGATATAAGACACGTTTTCCTCCGCCTTGATCTCTGTCACTATTCCGCAGCCCGACTTGTAAGTCACTATGGTCATCCTGCAACTGCATCAAAGTCCGCCGCCACGCCATGGCCCAAAGTCCGGCGCGCAACTAGGTTCCCGCGCGGAAACCATTCCGGGCGGGAAACTTTTGCGCGCGGACCCAAGTCGTGCGGACCGCGCCCCGAGCGGGTCTCTTTAAGACCTAACCGTCCGAGTCCAAGGCCAGGCGCGCGGAAATCCTCACCTCCTTTTTCAGCTATCCAGCCATATCTTGTACCACGCCGCTTCCTCTTTCGGAAAATAAAGGGAAAAACGACCGAACGGCCTGATCAAGTCGAAAACATGCCCCGTGGCACGTCGAGCTGCTGGACGTGCCGCATACGCCACAAAAAGTGCGACGAAACGCTGCCCGTGTGCAATGTGTGTGCCGGCCTCGAGATCAGCTGCTACTCCGACCAGGAGGTGCCAGAATGGATGGATGGCGGCGCGAGGCAGCAGGCTATGGCGGAGAGGCTCAAGACGGAGGTCAGGAATGGAGCCAAGCGCCGTAGGGCTAGACGGATCTTGCAGCGCATCATCGGAGACGCGGATGACATATCTAGCGACATATTTGTATTGGATCCTCCCGCGCATATCAACTCCCGTCCGGTGCCTCGTTCGGCGGACAACGACAACGAAAGACAAGATGCACCCCGTACGACATCCCGCCGGACTGGCACGCGATCCAGATCATTCACCAATAGCCCTGGCTCTGATTACCCCATCGACCCTCTCCTGCAGGAAATCACGCCGCCATCTTTGCCCAACCTCCCTACGGAACTCGAGCAAAGTTACATCATGTCTTATATCGACTACATCTTCCCTGCAGTATTCCCGTTCTACACGCCCAGCGTTCTCGAGGGTGGGCGCACGTGGTTGCTTATTCTTACCCTGGCCAACAAATCACTCTGCCACGCCGCTACTAGTCTGTCATCGTACTTCTACTCTGTGGTACCCGTCCAACAGCGGCCAGAAAGACAGGAGTGCGTGCCCGAGGCCGAAAACGAAGTACAGAACCAAACATGCATGGCCATGGGGAAAGCCCAGTTCGACCTGAACGAGGTCAGTAAGCACGGTGTACACGGAGATTTACTCACAAGCGCGCGGCTCTTTGATAGCATCGTACATCTGATGTGTCTCGAGGTCTCCATAGCCAGCAATGAAAACTGGCAGTTCCATTTAGACGCTGCGGTCCTCCTGTTCAAGCAGATGTTGGAGTTTCCCGGAGACGTTGGAAGCCATCGGTCAAAGTGGGACGCCATGTTGGAACACATGAGACGACTAGCCCACCCCGGTATGGACAATCCGCCTCGATGGCCAGCGTGGACAGTGGACCTGGCCGCCTTTCGCTTCTTTTCTGGTCTGTTGATTGTTCACGACATCATCTACAGCACAGGAGTCGAACAGATCCCACGGCTCCAACCCTTTTACCGTCTCGTCCTAGCAGCCGAGGACGAGCCGAAAGAAGACCCGGATCGAAACTGTCGACTAAGGTTGGAAGACTACGTCGGCTGCCAGAACTGGGCAATGATACTCGTTGGCGAGGTGGCGGCCCTTGACGGCTGGAAGAAGACCATGCAAAAGAAAGGAGCGTTGTCATTGATGCACCTCGTCAAGAAGGGGGCGGACATCGAGCAGAATCTGCGCGATGGCTTAAGCCGATTGGAGACAATCGACGCAATAGCCAGGGACCATCGACCGCCATGGCTGGCCGACTCAAATCAAGCCCATGACGAAGCAGAAGCCTGCCACTTGGTCACGCAGATCTGGGCGCACGCAGGGCTGGTATACCTCCACGTGGTGCTTTCCGGATGGCAGCCAGCCAACATCGATATCGCCGACTCTGTCACTCAAACCATTGAGTTATGTAGGAGACTAGGAACGCCACGGAGAATTCATACGCTTGCCTGGCCGTTGTGTGTAGCGGGATGCCTGGCGCAACCTGAGCAAGAGCCTGCGTTTCGAGAGTTGTTCTCACACATGGGTCCCTTGGGGTCATTTGGCTCGACAAAGCTAACAATAGATATTGTGGAAGGTGTATGGCAAAAGAGAGAAAGTATCGCAGCCGATTCGTGGGATGTTGCGGCGTGCTTGAACAGCCTCGGCCGTCGAGTGCTGCTTGGATAAGAATGTGTTGGAAGATACACACCAATCCTGACGGCGGCAGGTTGCCGGCAAGTAATTGCTCCGTGGCGAGAGTTGCCTTCAAGGCGGTTACTCGAAGTCAAATTGCCAGTCTCTTAAACGGCATGATTTGTCACTGCTCCTCCACCAGAAAGGCATCGACCACAGGCCGACGGACGTTTCTCCAAGCATCCCACCGGCCCAGCCCCGCGGGATCGCGAGGGTACATGCAAGCAAGGAGGATCGCTGGTATGGTCAGAGAAAAGGCATGCCTGCAATGAATAGTTACATTCAAATTACATCCGCATTGCGACGTGAACACCGCTGACGAGCGAGATACACAGGACTTATACGATTGAGGTTTCTACAACCACGGGCGACCAGGCACCTCTGTACCACGAACAATACCGCTCAAAGTCATTCTAAAAAGCTTTCCCGAATCTATCGATGGCACGTGTGATATCCTGAGTCGAACCATCACAAAGCGCGGCCCGTATACGACTCGTACGCTTGGTTCATATCCTTGCTTCCCTTGTGGTCCAAGGGCATCATCGCGATGCTCGTAGACTCTTGCTCTTGCTTGGGATCCAACTCAGGACTGTATCGCCGCCCGATAAGGGCCGTGTCGTCATCGAACTCTCCATCTCCAGCTCTGCTGTTCGCGAACTGTCCTCCACCGCCTCCGATGTGGACATACTTGTGTTGGCCCCAAGTCTGAATCCTCTTCAGCAGGGTCAGTGGCCTTGGGACACCACCTTGGACGTTGCCGCTTTTGATATCCTGTCCACCGGTGATCATTCCACTGGTGGGGCCCTTCGGTGCTTGGGGGTTGTGTGTCTTGATGCCCATCAAGACCGATGCGAGGAGGGAGAATGCGACGGCGATCCAGGTCGGCACAAACAGCAACCCGAGCGCAGAGGAGATGCCGATATCGTTGAAGTCTTCATTGATGGCGTCGTCTACCTTCTTGAAGATGACTGTCGCCGCGATTGATGCCGCGAGAAGACAGATTGTGGCCATCGCAGACAGGACGACACCCGCAAAGCCAGCTCTGCCACAACGGCCGCTGATGACCGAGACGATTGGAGCCAAGATGGTCAAGACAAATGCGAAGATGTACGCTACACCGAAGAAAGAAGATGTCTTGGCATAGCTGTTCAGGGCGTCATTGAGTTTACCCGAGAAACTCCCAGCGATCGAGGTGGCATCAAGCTTGAGGTCGCTGCGTGGGTCAAACCAGTACCCGACCAGACGCGTGGTGCAGACCGTGACATCGTTGATGTGCCCACAAGATCCGAGAAGTGTCACATAGTAGACGTCGAAGATCTGAAGCGTTGCTGGGGTTGCATCTTGCCCGACGAGGTCGGCGCCGGAGACTCTCGAGAGATCTTGGAGGTACTGCGATCCGCCGAGCTTCGCTGGGATATTCAAGTTCGTAGCATCAACCTATTGGGTCATTTAGAGCTATAGAGGTGTTGCCAAACAAGCATAGGGTATCACTCACTCGAAGAAATGAGTTTATCGCCAACCCCAGGCCGCGAACCTGATGCAATGATAACCACGATCAACATACCCACAACCATCGATGCCAAGATCGGCAGAAAGGTGAAGGCAGGCACCCTGCGAGTTGGTGCATTGTGTGCCATACCTGCGATACAGAGGCCAACAACACGGAATGAGTTGAATAATCGAGTTGATTTCACGACGTATGGAATGTGGCGGGTTCAGTCAGCAGAGAACGCAGACGGTCCAGCTACAAGTACGTGAAGGTCTCCAGCCCTGCCGAGGATGAAGCAGGCAACCCGCAGGCAGACACCAGTCCCAGGAATAACGTTTGATGGCCTCGGATCCAAGGAACCGTCAAGCGCGATGCCAAGGTGGAATCTTTGAAGTGGCGCATTCACGGGAGATGAGCGGCGGCTGATCGCGTCCGAACCAGCTCACTGGGCGCCCGTTGGAACAGTGGCATTGGCTTAGGTCTTACGTGAGCCCTCGTCTGGTGTCTTGTCTCAGTCTGTGCGGCCATGTTCTTGTCGTTTTTTCACACTTCTTCATGCTTAATTCACTTATTTGGTAATCGTCAATCGTCTGAATCTGTTGGATCAACAACCTAAAATGGAATCCAGCCCAGCCCATCTTCGGATGATGATCAGGCCGCATGAAGGATCGCAACATCACCGCTTGGCAGGCAGACCTGCTCTCGAGGTCATCTATGGGCGTGGTCGAAGGAAGCGCGGCAATTCCAGGAAACTCATCATTCCGTAGCAAGGGTTCGCTCTGTCACATCTCGGACAGCGGAATAGACGTTATCCGCGTGGCACAGCATCCGACGAGCATTGGCACAAGAGGCTGTGTGACGACCGAGCACTGGACTTAGGGGCTTACGATCCAACTGTATTCGCCCGTCAAACAGATCTCAGATGCATGAAGGATCAAGAAACTAATGTCTAGCCGCTGCATCGTCAGAATGCTATTCTGGATTTCCATCCTCTCCCGGGACACTCAGACGCTTGGTCAGCTCAGCCCTAGCGCGACCCCTTTTGTCTTTGACTGGTGCGGGGAGCGTGGCGTAGACTTGGCGTTGACCTTAGTCCCTGAAAGCTGTTAGTTTTGTCTTCTTGGTGTCACGATCAGTTCTGATCTGGCCCAAAATGGCTCGGGAATTTCCAAGCTGGCTCGAGGAGAGAGCTTGGCTTCAAAAGAGTGTGAAATATCACAGCTATCCCTGTGTGGCATGACAGACAACTCTTCCTGAGTCGACACCCATCACGAACACTCGAGACTCTTATGTTTGCCTGCAAACATGAAGTCCATATTCTCGTCACTGGCCGTGGCTGCGACGCTTCTCGGCGTGCAGGCCGCGCACTTCGACGTCAATGTCGGAAAGAATAACCAGCTCAAGTTCGAGCCAGAGACACTCATCGCGAACCGCGGCGACACGATCACCTACCACTTCTTCGCCAAAGCAAGATTGCTTCATTGAAGCTGACATGAGTGCCAACTTTGCTAACATTTTCTCAGAATCATTCAGTCACCCAATCTTCATTCGATAGCCCCTGCAGTCCGCTGGCTAGCGGTGGCTTCTTCTCAGCCTTCGTACCCGCAACTTCCGACTCTGAGTGTGCCAAAACAGTCTTCACAATCACGGTCAACGACACGAAGCCTATCTAGATATTCTGTGGCCAGGGAAACCACTGCCAGCAGGGGATGCTGCATAGCATCAACCCACCATCGTCAGGAAACACCTTCGATGCGTTCCGTGACAAGGCGAAGGGTGCCGGTCCGAGCAGCTCTCCTCCCGATGGTCTGCCCGTCGGCGGCAAGCGCTTCTCTCGCGTCGACGTGGGCCTCAACGGAGCTCTGACTTTTACTCCGAATGACATCAAAGAGCCGCCCAGAACGTTTGTTGAATTCAGCTTCAACCCGCGAAACCACTCAGTCACGCAGCCGTCTTTTGATAAGCCATGCGAGCCATCTGCCAACGGCTTCAGTAGTGGTCTTATCCCCACAGCTCTTAGTCCGTCCGGGGTAACGTTCAGTATTTTAGTGAACGATTCCAAGCCGTAAGACCTGAACCCTTGATGGGAAGATCCCTTCCGCTGATCAAGAAACAGAATTTGGTTCTACTGTGCGCAAATAACTGGAACTCACTGCCAAAAGGGTATGGTCGGAGCTATCAACGCTCCAGATCAGGGGAACACACTCCAAGCCTTCACAGACCTCGCCTCCAAAGCACCCCCAAGCACTCTGCCTCCCATGGCCCCTCTCGGCGGCGTCCTCCGCGCAAACAGAACGATCCCCCCGATGGTAAATTCCGCCGTTGTGAACGTATCCGCCCTCACAGCAGACATGATCGCCTACATCCCCAAGCCGGGTGACAGCGACCAGTACATGATGGGCAAAGCCGGCGGCGGCGCAATCACGAACTGGAATTTCGGCACTAACATCAGCGGCGTGGCCGTCGAGCATCTGCAGCTGATCCAGTTTCTCGACAACATCCTCCTCAAAGTCCTCTTCGAAGGGTACGAGAATTTGCAGGCGGGTGGCAAGTGGGCCAATGTCGAGACGATCGGGACAATGGCGGCGCAGGCGTGGGTGCATCGTGGCACGCCGACTGACTCGCTGCAGCACTTTTCCAAGACGGTCTTGAAGGAGTGCGCGTACGCTATTCCCGATCTTGACATCGATGCGTTCCTGAGCACAACGCTTACGATTTTGTTGTTGGAGATTGGGCTTATCATTGACGCGACGGCGCTGCTGGCGCCGTCGGACCCGTGGCTCATCCCGGCTCTCGCGACATCGCTCGGTGCCAAATCGCGCATGACGGCCGTTCTCAACCTGATGCAGAACCACATCGCCACCGCTGCGCCCCGGGAGGTGTCTATCCCAGCTGAATTGGTGTACTCGTATGCTATGCACCACTACGTGTCCTCGTGCCCCGATAAGTTAGCTTGGGACAAGCCATTTACGAAGTTGGATATCAAGGGTCAGGGTTTGGACCAGGCCCAGAGGTTGATGGGCGTTGATGTACAGTGGGAGGGCAAGCATGATGGAGACTTGTTCCTCGCCTGGCTTGGTGCGTGGGGAGAGGTGAAGTTTTCGTCCATTGCTGATGGCAAGTCGTCCGTGCCTGATGGTTTGTGTGGTCATGTTTGGGCTGTTGTCACGTCGAAGAAGGATATCAAAGCCTCGGAAATTGCGGCTGCAGCGATAGCTGGGCCAGAGATGGTCTGGGTCACAGAGCCTTGAACAAGCTTTTTGTGACGTGGTTTGACATAGCATCGGAGTATATACAGAAAGAAAAGAAGCCATCGAGCAAAGCGACACAACTAGGGGGAGATGATCATTGGTGGAAGAGATCAGTTGCCATACATAAACACCATCATTACGTATTTCACATTACTGCTCCCCGAAAGCGTTGCATGCGTGCCTAACTAAGCGATATTTCAAGCAGCAGCTGTTGCATTTCCGGCCGCCTGGTACTTGACGATGAAAGGCACCGTCGTGAAGACATCCCAGTCTTCCTTCTTCTCACGATCTCCGTAGATTCTGAGTGCGCTAACCTGCATCTTATACACACCAGGTTCGAGAACAGTACCGTCGGCAAGCAGGCCGTTGAAGTACGCCCGTTGGTCAACACGAGTGACGTACGGAAGAGGCCAGCCAGCCAAGCTACCGAGGTTGTCTTCCTTTCCGTTGACAACGGACAGAACATCGACAGCGAGTGAGGCGGTGCCCACGGTAGGTTGGATGTAAACGTTGGGAGTGGCAGACTGGTCACCAAGGTCGGTACGAGGAGGGTTGGCGGGGTCTGGGCGGGCGATGGTGTAGGTGCGGTTCGCGGGGACGACGCCGTTGTATTCAGCGAGGTATGCTTGCGAGGCGGTCAGGACTGGGGTGTTGTACATGCTGCCGACGACACCTAGGTACGGCACGTTGAGGGAGGGGGCATCGGTGCTGCTCGTGAGGATGATGTAGCCACTGTATACCGGAAGGAGGGTCGCGTTGAGGTTGGATGGAGGCGTGCAGGTGACGGTCAAGTCAACCGAGCCACCAGCGGGAATAGTAAGCTTCCTGTGGAGGGCGTTAGTCAACTGGAGCAAGAGATGATGAGGTCAGCGACATTACTTACTCAGAGCTGAACTGGAGGTCCGCCCACTCTTCAACGATGGGGTTGGGGAAGGCGGCCGCTCTCAGGCGGTCGGAGGTGGAAATGAAGGTGTACATGGTCACAGCCTTGCGGTGGCTGATATCGAAGACAAGGTCTGCGGATCCAGTGTTCTTGATGCTGACAGTAGCGTTGCCGACGAAGTTGTCTGTATCGTTGAAAGAGATGGAATTGACGCTGAGTTCGGCGGTGGAGCGGGCAGCATCAAATGCCTGGACAATACCAGCACCCTGTTGCGGGACAGGGGCGACGATATCAGAGTGAGCTGTAGTACCATCATACCAGTCGAGCTGCTTCGCGGTAGATGAGAGGAACGAGGCGAGGCGCTTGGGGTCCTTGGTACCGTGAGCCTCGGCGAGCAGGGCGTAGATGGCAGCAGTCGTCGGGCACGACATGCTCGTTCCGGTCATGACTCGGTAAGAGCCCAAGGCGACAGGGTAAGTAGACAGGATGTTGGCGCCAGGGGCAGCAAACTGAGGGCTCGCGTCCAATTCCCAGGTGGGTCCCCAGCTGGAGAAGGTGCCCATGTAGCTGCCGCTGCTGTTGTTTTCGAGGTTCTCGAGGCGAGTTTTGGTGTTGTTGGCACTGGGGATTGAGACGGTGACAGACCGGCCTTGGTCGAGGAGGGACAGCCACTGCGTTGACTGATAAGGCGGAACCGACGCGACACCAAGAATGCCATCGGAATAGACGTACTGCTCGTCGCGCATGGTTCTAATACATACGTTAGTTGATTAATCATGGCCATAACAGGTGCTGACACTCACGTGTTGTCGTTGGTGTAGTAGAGGATGTAGTGTCCGCCCTTTGCGGCAACATTGTTGCCTTGGTCGTTAGGGTAGCAGCCGGTCGCTCGAGAGTCGGGGAACTGCAGCAGGGCGATCTTATTGCTAAGATCTGGCGTATCTTCGGGCAAAGCACTGCAGGCGTCGCCAGTCCAAAGCTGAAGGGAAAGATCACCAATCAACTCGGGAACACCAGGCAGGTAGCCAAACTCGGTCTTGCTGCTTCCAGTAGAGTTCGAGTCAACACTGAAAGTGCCGGCGTTGAGAAGAGTGGGGAACAATGCGTTGGTAACGGCACCGATGCCGGCAACACCCCGGCCGGTTGCGGGAGTTGAAGCGTAGAACATGCCAGTACCACCGTCGTTGCCCTCAGAGATAACAACCGGAACGCCGGCATCAACAATGCGGGAAGCAACAAGGCCCCAAGCATCCTCGGCCCAACCAGATGCACTATTAAACTCGTCAACACAGCGTCATTGAGGAGAAGTTACCAGGTATGACTTACTCTCCATCAGAGCACGAAATAATATCAGCTCCCTCCTCAAAAGCCCGGCTGAACGCAGCAATCAAGATCTCGTTGGTCCCCGAAGCAGCGCATCCCCATGCACGGTAAGCAGCCAGCTTCACTCCGGGAGCGGCACCAGTGAAGCCGTACTCATTGCCTTCGAGCTGAGCGGCAATGATTCCAGCAACGTGGGTTCCGTGGCCTACGCAGTCGTCCATGGGGTCGGCATCGGGCTGCGCAGGTCGAACGCCAGGAAGAAAATCGTCGCCCGTGAAGTCCCATCCGGCTTCGACGAGGCAGCCGGGGCCGAAACAGCCTCCGAGGGCGGGATGCGTCCAGTCGACACCGCTATCGATGATTCCCACACGAATGCCCTTGCCGGTGATGCCCTGTTCGCGTAACTTGTCGACCTGGGTCATGATGTGAGGGGAGAAGGTGTCCTTGGTCGAGTTGCCGGGAGCACCGCCCTGACGCTTGACGCGGGCGTTCGCAGTTGCGGAGCCTTGGTTAGGGGCACCGTTATCCTCGGGCAGATCGAGCTTGATGGTCTTCACGGGCCAAACATTCTTGATGCGGGAAGAACCAGCCATCTGGCGACGGAAGAGCGCGCTATCATGGTGCGCTGGGTTTGACTCTTTGACTTGGAAAGAAACGCCCTTGAAGAAGCGGTAGCTCATCTCCATACGCGTATCGGCATCGATTCCATCAGCCTTCAGAGACTCAAGAAAGCTGGAAGGGGTGTCATTGTCGTCGGCGAACTCGACGATATACGCGCCCTGAAGCAGCTCGCTGCGGCTCTTCGTCGTCTGGGTGTCGTCGGTTTCCGCTCTCGGGAGATGCGCCGGCGCCGGGGCATCCGCGTAGATGCGCGGGCGGAGCGGCTTGGCCGTCGCGGCGTTAGCGCCCAGGAGGGCCGAGATGATCGCGTGCGAGACCCTCATCTTGACTTGATCACTCGCTCACAGGATGTAGGCTTGCGGGTGAGGAGACGAGAAGAAGCAGATCAGGCGCCATCGCGGGTGCAGCCGTTGATATACACGGGTAGCCCGCACCTCGTCATGGGGGTGCTTGTCGGTTGATGGAGCAGATGACACGAGTTGGAGATGAAGAACGGCAAATACGAGCTTCGTTCGTGATCTAGCGCGCAGATCCCCGGCTTTGCAAGGGGCGGACCCACTGTTGAAGGTGTGCCCCTCGCGTGAGCCGAGATCCCCGACCTTGAACTCTAGAGAACGATTGAATGAAGGCGTATTTTATTGTAGAATGAACACAAAGAAAGACTAATCGTGTATCGATCCAAGTCATGGCTCGACATATAATTCTATTGTTAGAGGTCTTCAGAGTCTATTGCCTTCGATCTTTCGCTCGCAAACAATGACTCTGTTCAATGTTCTTGTGTGGGTCCTCTCAGCAAGTTTCCAATGCGCAACTCTCTTGGCACTCCTCCGTATTCCGAGGGTATCCATTTAAATAGAGTAAGGTGGTATTCGCCAAAGTTACCGAGCCGTCACCTTACTTGCTTGGGCAGGTGAGCAGAAAGTGCATCTCCCCACGAGGCGGTTGTCATGAAGCGTCCTCGAAGATGAAGACTAGAGGTTTTCGATGGAAAAAAGGACCAAGGCCTGTCGATGACACGAATGATTACTATCAGAACTCTAAGTATACCTTAACTGGACTTCGCCCTGCGAAGTTGCATCTTGTCTGAAAGCCACCTCAGCCCCTCCAATCTCTCGCATCATTCAACAGGGCTCCGACTTCATGAGTCCGGTCATTCGCGCGCTCAATCACGTCGTATTCATACATAGCTTTCCTCCAGTCTTGGATCTCGTCCACGAGACGGTCAGGAGTCTCTCTCGCTGTTATGGTGATGTCGTCGAAGAATTCCTCCAACCTCTTCCGTCTCTGCCGCTGCGCTTGCGCTGCTAGTTCACGCTCTGTGTGCTGGCTCTCAAGCTCAGACCTGAGCCTCAGAATCAAGTTATCGGCTCGTTGCAATCCCGCATTCTGATGGGCAAGACAGGTCCGGAAGGTCTCTCCTGCAGACATTTCCTGGCCCTCAAAATTAGCATCCGCAAAGCACTTATCCATCTGTCTTGTCTGAAGAACTTCGCTTGAAGTTTCAAACCGAGAAGAGTTGTAACTCGATGAGATGTGCGACAGTGCTGGAGACTCGCCGGAGGAACTTGATGTCAGACTCGAGAGTAGGTCGGGGGGTGGCGGGCAAAGTGGTGAGCGCATGTCTCGAACTACCTCCTGCATCAAGGGAGATGGACCGTGTACCTTTTTCGGCCCAGCGCGTGGCTGGATCTTTTGGGATCTGTCTGTGATATCGGCACTCCAGGTATTGACATCACGGCGCAAACGCTCTTTGGCCCTCGCAGAAATAGGCTCTCTGGATATCGGGCTGGGATCGTATACGGTTGGAGTTTTGTTTGTATTCGCCTCAGGGAACGCCCTCTTGGCCTTTTCGGTAGCGTTGAGCCGGGGCTCAACACTTTCATTTGTACTCATTGTAGGTTTGATTGCGAAGATTGCTAATTAGCGCAAGAAGGTATGACGATGTTCCCTCGACAGCTGCGGTGCGGCGCTCCGATTTATGCATCAAGCCTGTAGAAGCAGCGCATGGAACTGTTGGGAACAAGGTTATTGTAAGGTCAATGACACAAACAAACAATCGTAGTGTCTTCGACGGCAATTGTGTCATCGTGGAAATTTCTCTTTTCATTGTTCCTGCTCAAATTGCACCACGATGGCCCGGTTTACTCCTTGCCTTGCAGTTTCAAAGGACTCCGTCAAAGGAACTGGAAACTGAGCCCAGTTTCAAGTTTTCTCTTCAATAAGTCTTGGATGAGGCCTTAGATTGATATGCCAAAGACATTGTGTCAAATTTCTCTGGTTACTTACATCTACACGCTCAGCTGTTCTCGTCGCGAATAGTGACCTGAGGTACTTTGTTTCGAGTTACATAAGCTGAATAAGATCAAGACTATTAAATAACAGCCTTACAGGTCTCCGACGAGGTCGCCGCTCAGAGACCCCGGCATCTTATCTCATTTGGCACATACTCCTTATTTCCAAGCAATATTTGCTCCCGTGTTGTGCGACTCTCTCGCCAGCTCAATAATCCTGATCGCGTCTCGTGATTGAGTGGCCTTCACCTCGAGCTCAGCTTTGCCATTGATAGCGTCGGCCAGATTCTCATAGATACCCAGCCAGCGCCCAGTGATACTAGGATATCTGCCAGTGTACTTCTTCGTCGCTTCATCGTACTTCTGAACCGTTCCGTCAAACTCTTTGTACGTAGTCAAAATACCGCGCAGCTCTGCTAGTTCCTCCCCGAAACCAGGCTCGAGCGGCTTGCGGCCCTCGGCAATTTGCTCTTCTTGAGGGCAGGTGCTTCTTTGTTGGAACTATGACGTGTCAGTGAATGGTTGTTTCGCACAAACAGCGGTTGACCAACCTTGAGCCATGATCCCTTTGTTCCCCTCACGAGATGTTTGAGTTGTTGGGCCATGGGCGTCGTGACCGAGGTCTTGACGGTCACCAGGAGGTCCTTCTGCGCTCCGTCGTACTGCAAGACGATTGTGAATGAGTCTTCCACCTCGCTGTCGATACCGCGCTGGGCGCGGAAGAAGCCAGTCACGGACTTCGGGCGTCCGAAGAGAGTCACTGCTTGGTCGATGCTGTGTGTTCCTACATTTCGACGCGATCAGAACAGTGTTGTGGGATATAGGCTCCATGAGCAACTCACCCAGACCGAACGCCATGCCATCACCCGGAGTATACTCCTTCTTGGTCATTGAGCTGAGCCAAGGAGGCGACTCGAAGTCGTAGTGGATCTCAGCTTCCTTGATCTCTCCAAGTGCATCTTCTTTGATGAGTTTGCGCAAAGTTTGGATGTCGCCATCCTGCAGTTTCGATCAGTCAAAAACGTTTCACGGGGGAACCTCCAAACACTCACCCATCTGCGGTTCTGGAAGCAAGTCAAAATGAGACCCTTTTCCTTGGCAATTTTAATAACACGGTCTGCCTCTTCAGACGACCTTGCGAAAGGCTTGTCGGCGATGGCTTCAAAAGTGTCAATCTCCGATTGCGTAATCAGCTGCATTGGATGGTGACTTACCATGTTTTCCCGCCAACAGCGCCTTCTCTGCGAACGATGCGTGCGTATCAGTGTGGGTGGCAACCACGACGAGTTGAATGTCCGAGTCGGCGAAGAACTCCTCCGCAGTCCGGTGGTGTCTGATGTTGGGAAAGTCGACCTTGCAGTGGGAGCCAGCAGGCGCGGATGACAAATCACTGGGAGCCTCCGCTCTCTGCAAGATCTCGATCACCTCGTAATCTTTGTTCGCAGTGATGAATGGTAGGTGAAAGCTCTTGGCGGCGAAGCCGTAGCCGACGACACCGACTTTGATAGTGGACATGATGTTTTCCGTGTCGATTTCCCGTGTATGTTTTTGGAGTGACTGAATGTATGTTTTGAAATTTCGAAAGGCCTTCCTGTCAATGAGAAGCCGGCCACCTTCATTTATATCCCATCTTCTAAGATGCGGGGTGTGGTGCAGCGGCGGCTCGACGGTGCGGGATGACGGGGTGGAGGGGCGGAGAGGACCCACTCCAATGCCGACACTCCGCGGAGGACTTGCACTTCGTTTTCGTAAACATTGTAACAGTACCGACTCCAACGATTATACTTTGGTTCAACATCTAAGTCTGCTCATTAGAACATAACCGATATAGAACATTTCTCCAACAGCCGATGCGCTCCTGTTGATTTTACACGAATCGTACGTTGGTTTTCTCTGTTCTTCTCGTTCGAGATACATCGTCAAATCTCCTTCGCACGCATGGTACCAAAATCTAGGCAAAAAAACCTCCAACCGCGCACGACCAATCATTCATGACATGGTTTTAGCCGCATCGCCTCAAGCCCCGCTGATTCCCCAACTGCTAAACTTTCCCGATCGAGACATGACGAACAACGAATGAAGTTATTGAAGCTATCAATCACATTTGCTCCAGATATTTACCGAAGACCAATGCAAGTTGAATGGGTTCCACCTTGGACCCAGGGTGGCATTGCCCTGCGAGTCTGAATCGTGGGACTCACTCTAGTGAACATAACCCGGTTTCTGACCGTATACGACAAAGCTAGACACAAATAATCAGCAAAAAGCCCGATTTTCACAGAGCAGTACAAGAGGGGTAGCACTTACATGTCGAACAACAAATGCATATTTCCTTGTTTCAGCTCCTTCCTAACAGCCGCTAATTTAACCTCAACCTCAACCCGCGATCTTCCTAAGATATCGCAAAACAGCTTCAGAGTGAACGCCTCCAATCCCTCCAACGTGATCGCCAAATTCATCATTCCAAGATCTTTGTAGTACGGGTCCCTCGGCCAGGGACCTATGGGACACTTGAACTGCCGGGCGTAGACGCCGTTGAAACCTATCTCCTTCACCATTCCTTCGATCTTGGCCGCCGGAGAGGGGTCGCGGCCCATGCTCCTGCAGGCGTTGGCGAATGCCTGATTCCAGGCCCACGTAGCATGTGCCCTAGTGTATGTGCTGTCATCTGAGTAGAACTCAGTGTCCATCTCTTGAAACTCGGCGAAGCCTCCGGGATTCAAGTGGCTAATTTGTTGTCAGTCAGTAGGGCCCTACGTGTTACCACCCAGGGGTGGCATACTCGTAGATATTCTTGACTAGCCTGGGCCAGTCGGCAATGGAAGCAGCCATATACCGACACATGATAAAGTCGTACTTTCTGTTCGTAACCCAATCGCTCTCCACGTCGTCCACCTCAAACTTCACGTTGGGGGGAACCCTGCACCCTTGCATTTCAGTCTTCGGACACCCTTTCTAATGTGAGTTGACTTACCATTCTGGTTGAATCGGACTTAAGTCATTTCCAGTGACCTACTCTACTTGTTAGACTCTTAGCGTGCAACGCAAGACTAGCAGTCCATCTCACCTCTGCGTTCTGGAAAATATCACCCATTTCCACCGCCCCTGGGGTTGATCAGTCTTCGCCCAAGTGTCGCAATAAGGATGCTCAGCTGTGTACAAATTCCAGTGCCTGTCCCGATGTCGAGCATCTTGTGGATTCTCTCCTTTTGCAGCGGCGCAAGATAAAGTCTGTTGCCAATGGTTTTGACAATCATGGCATGCGCTAGATCGAGTCGATCCATTTCATACTATGACAGCCAGTTCAGTAAAGCTAAGGTACTTTGACATTTATGAGAAATCGTACATCGTCGTTTGGAAATGCGTACGCTATGAGCTATTAGAGCTCAGACCCAGCGCTAAATCTGACAGTGATTATCGCAAATAACGACTTACTTCCAGGACGGAACGCATGATACCGCCGCCCATATTCAATAGGATAGTTGACGACACTTGAGGTCAGTGATGCGCTGTAGTTTGAGCTGGTCTCAAGTCAGCCTTCCGACCGCAGGAGCCGAGGAGAGAGACTAGAGTGCTCACAGCCTCTCATCGATCGACGCTACATCATCTACGCCCTGGTATTACATTAGTACTTGGTACATTACGAAGGCTTCGATCAAATGCACACTTCTTAAGAGTACTTACATGGGGCTGAGCCTCTGCCTCGACTACATCCATCCCGCACGGCAAGTAGATCTCGAACTGTGAGTGGGAATAGGAAAGAAGAGTTCACAAATTCGGTATATGTGAAAAGATGGCACCGGGTGCTTCGACCTTTGCGGGGTTGCGAGGAAGTACGCGGCCGCCGTGTAAAGTTCGCGAGTTGAGTTCATCTGGTGTCCTTTCGCTCATTTCTAAAACAGCCACACAAACACATTCCTTTGCGTTGTCCGCTATCAATAGTGTTTCCTTCGGGCATTTTAATGACTCGATGCTCGTGTTCATTTACTCGAGGTAGAGCCATCTAGATAAAGACTTCATGAATTATCGCCTTTGCACTCTCTTCTCAATGTCAAATCAGGTTTCGAAAGCAGTGTCTCCAAGTCTCGAATATCCCTGTGCTAGGCACGTTCTTGCTCGCCGATAAGCCGTTCACCATGCTATTTACTTATTTGGCTTAAAAGCTTTACATTCTCACCTGAGCGATATTCCTAACTGGCAATTGCTTTGTATTTTCTGTCTAACCAAACAAAGCTTTACTCTTGAATATCGACCTCACTCAACTCCCTGTACAGCTCTTTCTTCACCTCATCACTCGCCCAACACATATCCACCCCATTCCTCACCAACTGGACCATGTCCTTCTTGCTCATCCCGCAATACGTGTACACCTTTTGCAAGTTCCCATCAACCCACACGTCATGCATGTACACCGGATCATCGCTATTCACACAGAACTTCACCCCGCGCTCCCACAGCGCCCTTATCTTGGGAAATAACACCTCCGTCGGCGTCCTCCGGTGATACGCATGCGGGCACAGCGTCAACCCGATGCCCCTCTCCAACACGCCCGCAATCAGCTCCTCCCGATCCACCACGTCCAGCCCGTGATCGATCCTCTCCGCCCCCTTGCCCCCGCAGACCTCAAAAACGGCCTCCCGCACGTGCTCATGCGTGTCCTTCTGTCCGAAGTCGCAGTGCATCGTGACATGCAGCCCATCCGCCCGCGCCCTCGCGTACCCCTCCTCAAAAAGCATCGGCGGCCTCTCAAACGCGTTACTAGCTAGTCCAACGGCGTGGAACAGCCCTTTCCCGCCCTCCACGTTCCCTGCCGCCCACGGCCGCGCGACCTCATACGCATACAGGCCATCTTGCACACTCTCATCGCGAATGAAGCAAAAGATCCAGTTCGAGCGCACACCAAGCTCGCGTTCGCCGTCGCGTTGCGCGCGGAGGTAGCCGTTGAGCACGTCGGCCGCGGGCACGCCGCGGCGCGTGTGCGCCTGGATGTCGAAAAAGGGCTCGACGTAGCGCACGTTCATCTCGGCGCAGCGGCGCAGGTAGTCCATGGACATTTCGTAAAAGTCATCCTCGGTGTGGAGGACCTCGCAGCCGGCGAAATAGGCCTCGAGGAAGGTGGGGATGCCGGGGACGCGGCCGTTGATCTCGGGGCGGTGGTTGAAGAAGATGGTGTAGGAGGCGAGGAGGTCGTCGTAGGTGGCGTAGGGCAGGGGCACGTTGTTGCGGTGGGCGAGTTTCCAGCGGAGGGAGGGGAGGAGGGTGCCTTCGATGTGGATGTGGAGTTCGACCTTGGGGAGGGAGGCGATGAAGGGGGAGATCTCTAGGCCGTTCATTTTGGGCCAAGAGGTGTCCGGATGAGATGGTGATGAGTTTGATATGGGACCAGAATGCTGGTGAATGAATCTTGAGTTACTGTGATGAGGCTTTAGATGTTCATTTTCATGTGAGACTGAAGTTGGCCGATCGGACTGTGGTGATTGACGTGCAGGTCCGTTATGTCGGACAGGTCCCGACGTCTTAAATTGCCCCCTGTCGGCTATCATCTTATGTATTGCGGGATGTCACTCTTCAGAGTCCCACCGATCTCTGGTTCTCTTTCTTCTGACTGGCCCTTTGTCTTTCTGCCACGAAAACTTGAATGCCTCGACCGAGTTCTCGGGTGATGTGAATGGAACATCACAAATATCCATCTCGTAAGTGGTTGGTCGAAGACCCTTTTGCAAATCAAACATCGAAAGAGTCGCGAATCAAATGAGCCTTGATGGAGTCTTGATGGCCGATGTTCGCAGCAATGTGGAGACCCCAAAAACACGAAAGGATCCGATAACACTTAATTTTCTGGGTCCCGTCTTATGCCCCAAAGTCGCCATTAGCCAACCATAACCGCCCAGCCGGTATCAAAGCGGCTCTCTGTTTCTTTTTGCCGGTCTGTCAGGCCCATTCAACGTCTCCCTCTCTCATCTCCAAGCCATACGCAGCGTGGTAACGTCGCATCTTCGGTTCGGATATTCACCGACCCTAGAGTGGAACGACTTTTTCCTTTTCCTCGTCGGGGGTAGTGCTCTATTCAGCGGAGTCTAGCGGTGCTCGTCTCTGGCATCCAGTCGCTTGCTTATCTCCCGCCCCGCGGTCCTCCCCCGCCCCTCCGGTTCGCGGTGGTGGTTGGTCGGGTCACTGCGACCGCGTGGCCCATCGGCCATCGGCAGACAAGGCCGCAGATAAGGTCCCCATCCTGAATTTTTCCCTCTGCGTTTTTCGCCGCGGGAAGAACAGGCAAGCAGCCCCCCCCGGTAACCGCGCGTGCGACCGGTTCTTCGCTGAATGGCCGGGCTCTTCAAAAGGGCGGCGGCTGCACCTCGGGCGGGGGAAGCGTCCAGCTCGCGACCGCACCGTGCAGACGACGCTCACGAGAGAACGAGGTTGCTTGAAGCTGACGACGATATGGGCTCGACTCCGGACGATGCGCCCGCCCCGTCGCAGGGCGGGGACCAGCAGCAGCAGCAGCAGCAGCATGTCGACACCGCGATGGCGAAGAAGATTCTGTGGAAGATTGACCACACCGTCATCCCGCTTCTTTTCGTCACGTACATGCTCAACTTTATGGATAAGACCATCCTGTCGAGCGCGAGTGTGTTTGGGTTGAGAGATGATACTGTGAGTAGTTGATCCTTTGCGAAATGTGTGCATGTTTGCTGATACCTCCGCGATAGCATCTGAAAGGCCAGAACTACAGCTGGGTCTCGAGCATCTTCTACTTTGGCTACTTCGCCTGGACGTACCCCACGACGCTGCTCATCGCCCGCCTCCCCGTCGCAAAGTACATGACCGCAAACACCTTCTTCTGGGGTGCCGTCGTCGCCGTCACCGCCGCTTGCAGAAACTACGGCGGCCTGCTCACCGTGCGCTTCCTCCTCGGCGTCGCCGAGGCCACCATCACCCCGGCCTTCATGTTCCTCACCTCCACCTGGTACACCCGCGACGAGATCCCGACCCGCACCGGCATCTGGTTCGCCGGCAACTCCGTCGGCGGCCTCGTCGCCTCGCTGCTCGCCTTCGGTGTCGGCCACATCGACGACAAGATCGGCCCCTGGCGCTGGATGTACATCATCCTCGGCGTCGTCACCTTCGTCTGGGCCTTCGTGCTGTGGCTGTGGCTGCCCGATACCATCTCCTCGGCGCGCTTCCTGACGCCCGAGGAGCGGCAGTACGCCGGCGACCGCGTCGTCATCGCAGGCACTGGGCGCACGGAGAAGACGCACTGGAAGTGGGACCAGATGCGCGAGTGCCTTATCGATCCCAAGACGTGGCTCATCTTCGGGCTCGAGCTGATCTCGCAGATCCCCAACGGCGGCACGCAAAACTTTGCCAACCTCGTCATCAAGTCTTTCGGCTTCACGAGCCTGCAGTCGACGCTCATCAACATCCCCTACTCACTCCTCTCGGCGGGCATGATTGCCGGCACGGGCTGGGTTGCGGGTCGCTTCCGCAAGATGAACTGCATCCTCATCGCACTCATTGTGCTCCCCTGCATCACAGGCGCGGCCATCATCTACTCGCGCGAGCACGTGAGCAACGGCGTCCAGCTGTTTGCGTACTTCCTCCTCTCGCCCGGCCCTGCGGCGATGCCGCTTGCCATGTCGCTCGTGCAGGCAAACTACCGCGGCGTGACCAAGAAGATGACCATGTCGGCGCTGCTGTTCCTGGCGTACTGCGCGGGCAACATCGCCGGGCCGCAGTTCTTCAAGGCCAGCGAGGAGCCGCACTACAACACCGCCTTCCGGACCATCATGATCTGCTACTCGCTCGTCGTGGTGCTTGCCCTCTCTCTGCGGTTCTACCTGCAGTGGATCAACGCCAAGCGCACGAGGGAGGAGGGTTTTGAGGGCAGTGCTGGAGGAGCTGGTGCTGTTGGTGGCGGAAAGGTGATGCAGGCTGATGGCAACGCGAATGACGTCGCGGACATGGTCGACCGGGTGGAGCTTCGGCCGGAGGACTATGAGGACGTGACTGACTGGAAGACTGCTGGATTCAGATATAGACTGTAGTCGCTTCGGAAACAGTTTGACGACGGCGTTGCATCCCGGGTGGTAGAAGATGGTGCTGGTTGTGAGCATAGCCGTAGCTACTAGGGCGGTGACAGCGAATGCCGGACCTTGGGAATACAGATCCCCTCCGGTGAATACAAGTTCATCCTTCTAAGAGCCGGTTGTTGCCACTCCGCGCCATCGTGAAAGCTTTGTCGAATGCTGTTGAGGCTGTTCACATGTCCTTCGTGGCTGCCTTCAGTAGGCACCAGCCTCGGAGTGCTTGTCGTTAGGTGAGACTGTGGCACCCAAGCTAATAGCATCACCACCAGGCGTGCAAGGCAGAGGCAAATGAGACTTCTCAGTCGAAATGGCTGGCGACGTGATGCTCCACCGCGGCCGCATCCCCTTCAAACGTGCCGCACACAGGACAGGTGACGACTTCGGAGGGCGCAGCCGCTGCCGTCGCCTCGTTCTCCGGAGCAGCAGCTTGCGCAGCCCCTCCACGGCCAGCTTTCTTTTGCTTCGCAGGCCGAATGTACGCATCAAGTCCGACCTGCGCCGACGGCAAGTCGGTCTCCTGCTCCTGCCGCCTGCCCTGCCGGCGCCCCGGTCCTCGCCTGCCCCCGAAGGCGGGCGGTGCTTCGCCCGAGAACTCCTGCTGCTGCTCGGCAGATGATGCCCCGGCCTGCTGGGGTCCTGCGTGCGACTGCACGCGTCCTACACGGCCGTCGGAGAGGCGCACCTTGATCCCGCGCGGGTGGTTGCCGCGGGTCAGGACATCCTGGACGGTTCCCGAGACGGTGCGGCCCGTGGGCTGGTCGGTTTTGAGCACGATGTTGACGCTGGCGCCGCGGACGACGGTTGCTATTGTGGGAACCCTGCTCATCTTTAAGAGTGCGCGTCTCATGCCACCGAAAGCTGCGAGACAATGCCTGTGGCGACGTCGTTGTGAGATGGATAATTGTGAGTGCGGGCGTTTGATGCGCAGGGAGCGAGTGAACGAAAATTGTTTGCTGTGGCGCATTGAAGATGGTCCGTGCACACTTCGCGATGTCATCGGCTGTGGCAGCCTGGCGGATCTGCTGATTGGTCCATGTATACTATGCAAGTGTGATCCAGATAGAGATGCGATCATGACTTGAAGATGGCAAGGGAAAATTGCATGGACTGTTATGAACTCCACCTTTGCCTTGAAACTTCCGTACTCACAGTGATTTAGGCCCTACCAATATGAGAAATCTCAATGTTAGTCCAGCTGTCAAACTTGGAGCGTGTCTATGTAAGTACTGGAGTGGCTGGCTACCTTAGGAAAGAATGGAAACGGCTGTTCTTGTGTTCATGTGTACCTAGCACTGCCTTGGTAGGTACTAGTTGGGCGTGGTAAGTCTTTCTGGACTATGGTGCTATTGGTGGTATCTTGTCTCAGTCTCCTCTCCATCTTGCCATCTTACCACCCGGTAATATTTCCCCACTCGCTGTGCTACTCCTGAGATTCCCCAGCTCCGTTCACTCCCGTATTCTAATTTTCAGTTTCTCATCTTTCAATTTAACTTCCCCTCTACCATAGTCCATCAATTACTTGACATCTCGGTCGGTTCCATGTCCTTGTCTGACAACGGCAAAGGCACTTGTTCCAAGATGTCTGAGACCAGCATGCCCAACCGCTTGTCTCTCAAAAATGCTCAAGCACCAGGGGATACAGCCAGGCTGGAGCACTACTCTCCCCTGGGGGCAGACCAAGTTCGACTGATCCAACTTCACTCCTACAACGATAAGCTCGGCATGGTCGAGTGTACGATGACGTGCGAAAACCTAGGTCGCAGCGAGTTTCTCGCACTCTCATACACATGGGGCGATTCTACAGACACAAGGATGATCGTTGTGAATGACAAACAGTTCGAGGTGACTGCCAACCTGGAGGGCTTTCTCCGAACCTTTGCAAACGGTTATTTCGAGGCGACCCGTAGCAAGCTATGGATCGACGCCATTTGTATCGACCAGAGCGACATCTCGGAGCGAAACTCCCAGGTACTCCGCATGTCCTCGATTTACAGCTCCGCTCAAGAGGTTCTTGTTTGGCTTGGAGAACATACGCAAGAGGCTGCCGCTGGGTACTCAGAAATAATCAGATTCTGCGATCGGCTGGCGGAACAACATGACCCCTTCGCAGACGGTATTCTCCGAGGCTTATGGAATACTCTGGCGTCAATGTCTCGGGATGGTCGAATGGACTTCATCCTACACAGTCCTTGGTGGCAACGCGCATGGATTCTGCAAGAATTCGTTCTTGCACACCGAGTCCAGTTCTTATACGGAGAAATTCGCATGAATTATCATGAGCTACGGAATGTTGCTTATTGGCTCATTCTGATGGCGAGATATCCGCTTCCACCGGAGGATGTCGATTGGGTTTGCAGGTGGGGCTGGATCAAAGACTTTTTGGACTTGAGAAAGACGGTTACACGTTTGGATCGATCAAAAAACAACGGCAAAGCCAAGCTCAGCCTATTAGATCTACTCATCAGGTCTAAAGACAGTCTTTGTCTTGACCCACGAGATAGGATTTACAGCTTACTCGGCATCTGCTCCGATATTATGCCAGGAGACATCGTGCCCGATTACAACCGGGATATCCGGGGCGTGTACATTGACGCTGTACGGGCACACCTTTTCAGGAACGGTACCCTGGACATTCTAACTGGCAGAGACCCCGCTAACGATAAACACTTCCCACTTGTTTCTGAGGATTCGAGGTCGTGGCCAGGATGGCTGCCGCGATTTGGTTGCAGCTTTGCCTTCACATTCAGAATACCGTGGTACAATCACGATTGGCAATATAACGCCTCCCGCAAATTTTCATTTCAAAGCTATCCCTGGTCGATCAACTCAATGACTGGGGCCTTGAATCTATCTGGGGCCGTGGTCGATGTCATAAGCTATGTTGTCGCCACTGCGCCAGATATGCCGGAAGGCCACACAGAACAAGGGAGAAGGCTTCAAGTATTGCAGAAGTACGCGCAGCTAGTTGACAAGCTTCCTCCAGTCTACGAGCTCACCCACGAAAGCACAAGAACGGCTTTGCTAAGGACCATATTTGCGACTAGCCTGCGGGGTGAGGACAGCTCGGTAGACGACATCTTCGATAGAGCCACCAATGCGAACATCACTGGTGCTGTAGGTCAGGACCTAATCGCCAACACGAGTGGTTCCACAATCTCTCGAAGGATTGCAATTACCTCAAGCGGCATGATAACTCTCGTCCCCGTCATGACCGATCCTGGCGACTCTGTAGTATTCTTGGTTGGGGGCTCTGTGTTCTACGTGCTGCGACGCTTGGCAGATGTCCAAGATACGGATGACGATTCGGTATCGACAAAGACGTTCAGATTCATAGGAGAAGCGTACGTGCACGGGTTAATGGATGGAGAAGTTGCTGATCGCGGTTTGGATCTCGGGCCCATTAGTCTTCTCTAGTTGTATCGATTGTACCCTCTGACGGCACCATGACTCAGATTACAAGCATGGTAGATTCATGATCAAGTCAAGACTGTGATTTGATTTAATGCATGGGATGGAAAGCAATAAGAGAACATAGGGGCACTGGTGGGATTACTGAGATAGAGCTAATTATTACAACAGACTATCCCTAGGGCTTTTTCTAAAACAACGGGAAAAGGGAAGACAAAGGGAGGAGGGGAAAAAAAGAAGAAAAAGAAGAAGAATGGAAACAGCACTGAGATCAAACGCATTAGGTGAGGTGGGTAATATCGCTGGTACTTGGTTCATTCTGATGGTGAGATATCCATTTGTCTCACTGATCTCTGCCGCTTTTTGTGGCCGTAGTAGTCCTGAGCAGTCAATCTAAACTGAGGCGCGGGAGCCTAAGCATAAAATAAGTACCTAAGCCTATGCTCGAAGTACCTAAGCAAGCCCCGCTATATTGTACTAAGGTAGGTGACCGTAATGCCAGCCCTGCTGGATTATTAGGTATGCCAGCACAATGCATAGCGGGCTTAGATGCAACTTAGACCGCATCTGCACAAAGTATGCACATAACTATACATTGTCGAGCCCACCAAAGATCCCTGCAGCAGCTACCGCGCCTACCAGGGTACGGACGTTGGATCCCGTATATTTAAACAAGAAAATGGCTGCACTCTCGACGACCAAACACAGCACGATTTCTCTCCTCCCCCACCGATTGTCTTCGCAGCCTCCAATGGCAACTCCTCACCAAGATACAACCCCGGCAGAACCGGGCACCATCGTGGAATTTCTTGCTGGGCTTCCAAGAGAGCTTTCCGGGGCCATCTTCGCGCATCTGCCCAATTCCGACCTCAAGAAATTGCGCTTGGCTTCTAGACGGTTATCCAAAGTCGTCACCCCTCACCTCAGCTTTGAGCGTGTTTTCATATCAGCAAGCAACCACAATATACAAGTCTCCAGGAATATTGCAAATCACGAGACGTTTCGCCATGACGTTCGTGAGATTGTCTGGGACGATGCACGCTTCATGGTTTCCCTGGAGGAGGAATCAGGTTACCACACTGGATACGGATACGACGCTGCGGACTCGGATTCCGAGGATACGCCTGTGCCAGAGGGAGTTTCCTTGTGGTTCGTTACAGCATGTCGGGAGAACAGAGACTATCTGCGAAAATGGCGAGGAAGGGACGTCGAAACACTGCCGCAGCACGTCGAAACCGCACGACAGCTTGCTGCCCAGCTCCCACTCGACGTAGCTTACGAATACTATGGAAGATTGCTACGTGATCAGGAAGAGGTTCTCGCTACTGCGGCTGACAGTGCCGCCTTTGAATGGGCTCTGGCCGAGAAACGGTTTCCCAATCTACGGAGAGTTACAATCACGCCTGCTGCCCATGGTATCCTCTTCTTCCCTCAGTATCCTACGCCTATGATCCGTGCATTCCCATACGGCTTCAATTACCCCCTTCCTCGCAGCTGGCCTACGCCGCCACTCGGAGCCAGAATCCCCTGCGAAAGCTGGGTAGGTGAAGCCATCAAGGACAAGTGGCGCGGCTTCCGTATTGTCACTCATCTTCTCGCCCAGCAAGAGTACGCAACCATTCCAGAGGTGGTCATTGATGGCAATCAGATCAATTCGGGACTTACATGTGAGATTTTCTCAACGCAAGAACCATGTGAAGAGTACAAGAACCTCGCTGCTCTGGTCCGGAAACCTGGTTTCTCGATGCTCAAGCTTAGCATTATGGTGGGCATGCACGCCGAACAGAACTATGCTGCCTTTCGCAACGGTCGCTTGAGGCAACTTCTGACCGCCGACTTGGAGTCATTCGCCCTGGAGACCGATGAAGTCACGAACCTGAGCTTTTCCCGACCCTGGCCTCCGGAGAATCCCGTCGACCACTTCACACCACTACGCTCCTTCTTTCCTGTCGAAGCATGGACGCACCTAAGACATTTTGGACTGTCTCGATTCTTGGTCAAAGAGAACGACCTTCTCGACCTTCTCGGAGCGCTGCCAGATACACTCCGCTCGGTGGAGCTCAGCTTTCTGTGATTCGTGAGAAACAGTGGCGGATACAGAAGCGTACTTTTTCGTATGCGCGATGACCTCGGATGGCGAAGCCGATCCGTGAAGCCCCGGGTCATCATCCGAGATGACAAGAAGCTTACATTGCCCGGACGAGGAATTCACGTGGACAAAGAGGTCATGGAGTTTCTTTACGACAGCGGTGAAAACCCTTATCCGGATGATCCGCGCATGCGTATGGTTTTGGAAGGCGTGGGCATGGTGAGGGACGTATTCGCAGCGCTCCCCGTAAAGCAATCAAGTTAATTATGAGGGTTAAACTTAACTTGATTGCCATATCGTGATACTATATTTGATTGCTTGCAATTAATTATAAGTAATTGGTAAGTATCCCTATATATAGGGGGATCTTAGGAGCCTAGAAGGGAGGGCTTTAGAGGGGGGCCCTAGAGGGGAGGGCTCTGGAGGGTAGGGCCTGGGAGGGTAAGGCTTAGGAGGGTAAGGCCCGGAAGGGTAGGGCCTGGAGCTGGGTTTTGGGGGCTGGGATAGGGTGGGGCCTTTAGAGCTGGAAGTATCGGCCTGGATTAACGTTTTCCTGGATTTCCTGGGATTTTCCGGCCCTTCCCGGCCCCCTAAGCCCCCCTCATAGTCCCCCTAGGCCTTAGCCCCCCCCTTGTTAAAAGAGTTAAGGCAATTAATTAAGTTTGAAGGTTAAACTTGACTTAATTGCCTGGCGATAGCTTCATAATTGATTGATTGATTGATTGAACTTGATAAGTTTACTTGCCTTATGGGGAGCGCTACGTATTCGAGCCCAGATTCGAGCGGCCTTTCGCCACACGAGAAGAGTTGATAAGATTGGGCATTCAGAAGGGGTGGGGTGCAGATTGAGAACTAGTTGATACCAAGAATTTGCAGTCATGCCATCCTGGATTGGAGTCGGTGTCGGAACCCCGGCAGCGGTGGTTGTGGCAGGAGTCGGATTCGTCGAAGACGCTGCCAAACCAACGCACACGAATACATCTGCCAGCGGCCTGGTGTAGTTGGTCTCAACTGCAGGATTCCACGAGTAAAAGTCATCTAGAGCGATTCCGTTAGAGTCAGCGATCGCCCAACACCCGTCGCCACTGGCGACCTTGTAGAACTTGTTACACTTCGACACCGTGCCGTCCTGCATCGGCGTCGGCGTCGCAATACTGGTTCCAATAGAATTTACAGTCTGCCTGGGATCTGTTGCGACATCATGCGAGGAGACATTTTGCCCAATCAACAACGGCCTGTCCAGGATGTTCATATGGATGCTGTACGGGCACACCTTCTCCGAAACCAAAGTCTAAGTAGATATCCTGACTGGTAGAGATCCTGCGGACTATAACAACTCACTATTGGGGTCTGACACGAGGAAGCCACTCTCTGGAAATGAGACCTGTCAGTAATCAAGGACACGAAGTCACGTCCTGGTTGACTACCACGCTTTGGAGAGAAACTGCGGCCAAAGTCCAAAATACAATGGCACACGGAGCATCGAACATACGACGCCTCTCATGGACTTTGCTTTTCTAACAAAATGTATCCCTGCTCGATTGATTCAACTGAGGGGCGCCTGGATGTATTCGGTGCCACCATCGAAGGGTTTCACGCATTCCGGCAATGGAACCCGAAATGGCAGTCGGCGTCACAGTCTTCGGAACGGGGCTTTACATATTAAGGGGTTGGACGCGACTCCTAGACGACCTCCCTCAGGTCTACGAACTTACGGGTGAGACTATCAAGAAAGTGCTGTCAAGCACCGTG
The DNA here is from genome assembly GCA_025328345.1 of Colletotrichum sp. SAR11_59. Classification (NCBI taxonomy): domain Eukaryota; kingdom Fungi; phylum Ascomycota; class Sordariomycetes; order Glomerellales; family Glomerellaceae; genus Colletotrichum; species Colletotrichum sp. SAR11_59. The sequence continues at coordinate 42,082 of JAKMXC010000026.1, forward strand.
CTTGCGGCCAAACCAAAAGGAGAGGACCGTCCTGCAGACGATGTTATTGACAGAGCTGCGGATTCCGATCGGAACCTGATAGCCCTCATAAGTCTGTCTACTCTATCACGAAGAGTTGCAGTCACCTCAGGCGGTTCGATAAGTCTTGTTCTAAACACGACCATACGTGGTGATGTGATCGTTTTCCTGGTCGGAGGCTCTATGTTATAAGTAGCCCGCACGGCCACTCATAGATAGCGATGATACTAGCAGGAATCTAGCTCTAACGAAAAAGTATAGATTTATAGGACAAGCTTACGTCAGCATCTCCACAAGTATAATTAGATTAATAAACTATTCAACCTAAGTAGTTAGAATGAGGCTATCTCTATTCCTTAAGTAGTTAATTTAACCCCCTCTAATTAACTTAACTAACTTAATATCTTAAAATCTAGCTAGTAAGAAACTATAGATTAGTTAGGGCTTTGTTTATTTAGGTACACTTAGCTACTAAAATACATTATTATTACTAACCTCTTAATTACTATATATTCTAATAAAGCTTTTTAGAACGCCTTTATAATACTAATTAGTAGCTAATCTTTCTTTAAATCTCTAGAAAAATAGAAGTAATTATAATAAATTAAATAATATAAGTATTATTAAAGTTAAATACTATTTATAAAAGATATTTAGTATTTTATTTTATACTTATTATTTATATATATTATTATTTTTATTATCTTTAAACTAAAACTATTTATTACTTCTACTACTTTATTATTAACTATTAATATATATACTATTTCAAGCGTTTTATACTTTTAAATCTCTTTATAAATTATAATTATTCTTATTATTACTATTTCTCTAAATCCTATAATTAATAACTTTATATAGATTATAATAAGTAATAAGAAGTATATACTTAACATATAGGGGCTGCTAGCCTTATATTGTGAAATTTAACTAGTATTAACTGCGAAAGCTAGACTAGTCCCCTCACCCTCTACTAACAACCTTTAGGTTATATAACTTTTAGACTTAGATATTATCTTTACTTCTATACTCCTCTATTAGTTAGTCTATTAGGACTTTAAATATTATAACAAGCTAAGGTAACTATCTTCCTCTAGCTACCTCTATCTCTATTAGTCTCCTCTATCTCTTACGCTATATTTAATCTACGCTTATTTTCTATTATCTCCTCTACTATTTAGATATCTATACTATAAGCTCTACTAAGTATAGTAGCCTTAAGGCCTCTATATTATTATACTATTAGATAATATTTTCTACTTTACTATATAGTCTTAATAAAGAACCTTACTACTATTAGCTATACTTTTACTATTAGATTTACCCTTCTTAACTTATTAACGTTTAAGCTTTTAAGCTACTTTAACTATCTTAAAGAAGCTTATAAAGTATTTATAAGTATTAGAATTATTATTAATAGCTTTAACTATATCTATATTAATCTTAAAGCTATATAACTACTATAGATCGTTTTTATTAGTTATAGCTTTAAGTAAGTATAACTAAGTAAATTTAATAAAAGATATCTTATTAGTATAAGTAAGTAAGCTATAACTAAAACCTTTAATATTCCTAATATTAGTTTTATAGATTAAGTTATTTAGCTTAGCTTTACTTAGCTTATACTTATATTTAAAGAAAGAAAAGAATATTATAGTTACTATATATATAGGAAGATATAAAGAATAAGTTTAAAACCTTATTTAAATAGTTAAGTTCTTATACTATAGCTATAAGAACCTTTTGAGCTATAGTTATAAAGAGTTATACTATTATGTTTATACTTTTAAGTATAGGTTTAAGCTATTACTAAGCTCTAGCTATATTATAAATAACGCTCTTATTAGTATGTTTTACTACTCTACTACTTACCTACTTACTTACTTACCTACCTACCTACCTACCTACCTTCTTCTACTAAGGATAAGTTAAGCTAAGCGTTAATAATTAGTTATATTAAGACTTATTTATTTGCTTTATTAAGATTAAGTATAGGTTAAAGTGCTGCTATTAGGTTTTAGTATTATAAATGAAAACAAAAGTATAGAGTAAACTGTGATACCTACTTATATAGGTTGACTAGACTGCTAATATACTTAAAATATAGTTATTATAAAAATAAAAATAAAGTAAATCTAGCTAGATTTAAGATTATAATACTTTTCTTATTAAGATTATTTAAAGCTATACTAAGAGGTCTTTCTAAAGGTATAATTAATATAACTTAAAAAGTAGCTTAAGAGTTTTTAATATTATTACTATATTTAGTCTTATAAAGTACTTACTTTAATATAGTTATCTTAACTTTCTCTCTATATTAGTTGTAGTTTAATAATACTAAAGTATTTATAATATCTATAGAATCTCTCTCTATTAGAAGGGGGTAGAGTTTATAGAACTTTTTAAACTTTTTAGTAATTTTAACTTAGAAGGTAAGAGGGTTAAAGGGGCGTTTTTATAAGCGTTAGGCGTTATTATAAGAGGAAATAGCTTATATAAGAAGATAGAGGCTTAGTTAGCTTATAATAAAAAAGACTAAGTAAATAAGTAAGAAATATATTTATTTTTACACTTTTCTTATTCTTCTTAATAATTTTAGTAACTATCCCCTTAGAAAAGTTTTTAGGATTCTTTAGCTTAGTTTATAGAAAGATTTATTAATTCTTATCTTCTAAGAATTAAATAAAAATAGGTATTTTTAAGCTTTTTTAGTTTTAATTAATTTTAATTTTATTTTCTTTTTTAATCTTTATTATACTTTTTTAATTATTTAAAGTAAAAGTAAAATAGAATACTATAGGGATAATACTACTAAACTTCTTTTTAGTAGCTTATTTTCTCTTAAGAGATTATATAATTTGAAGTATAAAAAGAATAGAAAATATAAATAAAGTATAAGTTAGTTAAGTTTATATTTATATATTTACTTTTATATCTCTTATAGTTATTTAGAAAATCAATATATAAGTGTTTAGGTATTTGTAAGGGGTTTTCTACCTAGAGTAGAGTATCTAGTATAATTAATAAGTTTTCACCTTTACCTTATTATACTATTTAGATAAAAACTCTAATAGTATTACTCTTCTATTATTAGTATATATATTAACCCCTCTATTACTAAAGAGGCTTTAGTTTAGCAATTTAATTATCCTAAAAGCTAAAATAATAACTTTATATAATCTCTATATAGTTATTATTATTTTTATTAATCTACCCTTCTCTTATTTTAAGAACGCCTACTTCTAGTAAGTATTATAATATTATAATATAAAGATTACTAATAAAGTACTATAAAATTATATATCTATTTATAACTATCTAGATAATATCTACTAATATAGAGAGAAGCTATTAATAGTAGAACTTTAGCCTCTAGCTGTTTATTGTGATTTTTACCTGCTTAGAGCGATAGACCTCCTAATTCTACGCCTCCTAATAATATATATAGCCTTTAGTTATATAATTATAACTCTCTTAACCTTAGCTATACTTATATATATATATAACTTTACTATCTTTAACTTTACTTAAGTAATAATATAGTTTATAATTACTTAATTACTTAATTACTATAGACTATTAAATTATTAAACTATCCTCTCTTTTATATATTACTTACGCTACTAATACTATCTCTATTACTACTTTATCGTTTACTATATAGCTTCTTTAGAAGTAAGTTGTTATTATTATTATTTTCTTATTTAATTAGGTTAGCTAACGCCTTTATAGCTATACTATTATTAGTAATACTCTCTTTATTAGTTAATATAAGGCGTACTTACTAATCCTTATTAAGCTTATATTTAGGCTTAGGCTACGTTTACTTTAGTATTATAGAGGGTTTATATAATAAAAAGTTACTCCTTAGGATAGCTAGAGATATATATAGCCTCTACTTTAAAGCTATTAAGAGTATTTTTTACTTTAATTATAGTATAAAGAGGGTCCTTTTTAGAAGTATTCTTAAAAGTTCTATTTAATACTATTATAATAAAACGTTCTTAATTAGAGTTAGAGTACTTACTATAATTAAAAGCTTTATTTAGCGTATAGATATTATTCTATATAGTAATATTTTTAGCTATCTTCTTAAAGAAGGATATACTTAGCGTAAAGTTAGTATTTTTATATTTCTTATATAGTATAGATATTATAAAAATACTTTAAGATTTATTATAGGTTATAAGAAGAGGAAGAGGGAAAGGTATAAAGCTTTATATATAGTAGTAAAGCCTTTTATACTTCTAGCTATAAGAACCTCTTATAATAACCTCTTTAGTTAAGGAGTTATCTCTATTTAGTAGTATTACTAAGCTATAAGAGCCTTAGTAACCTATTTAGCTTTAATATAATTAGCTTTACTATATATAGTACTACTAGCTTTATACTATATAGCTAGTGCTATTGCTATTCTATTAGTCTATTTAGCTAAGGTATATATTTAACTTTATATAGTGATATTTAGAGGGTTTACCTATTAGTAAGAACGTATAGGGTTTCTATACTGTTTTCTTTAATTAGTAGAGGGTATAGGTTAAAGTACCTATATAGTGTTTCTAGAATTATGCCTACGTATAAGGTGAATTTTGCTATAGTCCTTTTGTGGGGGGGCTGCGTTATAACTATAAGCTTAATAGTAGAACTTTACTAAGTAGCTTTAAAAGTCTAGTTATTATTTAATCTATAGTTATCTCTAAATATTTATACTTTTATAGCTATTGCTTATTATTTTATTAATAATTATAAAGCTTTATAATCTTATTCTTTAGCTTTTTATTGATATTATAGTAATTATAGTAATATTACTTTCTTAGAAACCCTTATTAATATTATTAATTAGTATTAGATTTAGGATTAAATTAAAGTAGTAATCTCTAATAATATTATAACTAATAATAGCTATCTTTAAGCTTTCTATTAAAACCTTAACCTAAAGATAATAGAGATAGATATAAAGGCTTAAGATATATAGTATTATAGCTATATCTTTAATCTTATACCTTAAGTGTTCGTTTTTAATACTAATAAAAACACTCCTAAAGCTAAGTTAAATTACGACTAATTAATAGACTAATATAAAGAAGATCTTAAGCATTAATAAAAAATTAACCTTATTAACTAGCTTTATAATATTATTAAGTTTATCTAATTATTATTATAATATTATACGTAATACTAAAAGACTTTAGTAGATATTAATAGAACCTCTAAAGACTTTTAGATCTTTTTAAAGTTATATTAAGAAGCCCTTCTTATTTTAAATAATAATATATCATAAAATAGTAAATATTTTATAATCTAAAGAACTATAGAGAAGAAAATAAAGATTTAAAACTTTATACTATTAAGTAATAGTAATATAGATATTAAATAATATATCTTAAAAGTAAATCTTCTCTTTCTAAATAACTAGAAAGTATTTACTAAAATAAATATAATTTTAAATTCCTTCTACTATTAAATAGAGACATATAAGAAATAAAGTATTAATAATAATTATAGTTAACTTGAAGAAGTTATAATAAGTATAAAATATCTTCTTTTTTATCTACTATACTAGAAGATATATTATAAAGTTATAATCTCTCTATTTACTAATAATAATCTTAAGGATTACTTATAGTAGTTATAGTTATATTTTAGCTAAAGTTATTACTACTAATTTTATATATAAGTTTTCTTTACTTATATTTATAAATATTAAGTATTACTAGCTTTATAACTAGCTTTATAATTTGATTTACTTAATAAAGAATAGTAGGTCTTCTTCTATAGTAGTATTAAATAAGCTTAATAGAAATTATAAAAATACTATAAGTTAATAAGAAACTTACTACTTTTTGCTATAATAATTATTTAATATCTATTATTTAGTATATTATATCTATATAATACTTAGTATGAAGATTATTAAAAAGAATAAGTTAATAATATTCTAAGTAGTTTTATAAACTACTTTAATAAGTATAAACTACTTTAATATTATAAAATATAGCTAAAAGATATACTAATTAAGCTAAAAGTAGTACTAATATAATATTTTATTAATCTTAAAACTTAAAGTAATAATAATATTTACTTTTAGTAATAAGTTAATAACTAGTACTACTAAATACTATTTTAGGTTAATAAACTTAATATCTTCCTCTAGACGCTTTTAGAAACTATTAATAACTTTATTATATAATAGCTATAGTAGTTAGAGATATTCCTAATATTCTATTAGTTTACTATTAATATCTTTACTATACTAGTAGTATCTACTAACTATAAGAGGACTTTTATTTAAACTAAGTTAACCTTTACTTTATAAAAGCTTATAATAAGTTTAGTACTATAAGGAGTCTCTAACTAGTAAAAAACTAGCTAAAGAAAGTAGTTATACTACTTAGTATTATAGTTAGCTATCTAATAGTAAGGTCTACTAATAGAAGCTAGGGATTAATATATTATAATAGTATATTAAGGTTATAGTCTAAGTTATAAGTTATAAGCTAGTAGTAGATTAATCTTTAGAAGTCAAAGTAATTAGTCTTAAGCTTAATAAGTAATTTATAGTAAAAGTAAACTAAGAATATCTATAAAGATAAATACTAAGTTAATTACTAAAGAACTATAGAAGTCTAACTATAAACTAAACTTAAGTTATACTATATATAAGTCTAAAGTAATCTCCTTATTTTAAGAACTAATATTTTCTAAGTAGTTCTTAAATATAAACTACTTTCTCTATATTAATCTTAGATTAGAACTATTTATTTTTTATTAATCTTTTTATTATTATATAACTTATACTATAGTTTTTTTATTTTAAGTAAGTCCTTATTACTCTTATACTTTAGTAGTATAAATATTTTATCTTAGCTACTTAACGCTTAAGTAGGTTAGTTAACTATTATCCCTATATAATAAGTTATAATATTAGGTCTTCTCTCTAAAAGCTTTATCCTTAAGACTTAATATAAGTAGGTTATAAGTCTTAAGTTAAGGATCTATTAATTACACTTCCTTATTTACTTATAATATTAATATTATATTAAGTTATATTTAAAAATTAAAAAAGAAATTAGGTAATACTAAGCTTAAAGATTATAAACGTAAAGTTCTAATTAAATATATTAAGTTATATTCTTTAGCTAGTAATATACTTTATACCTATTATTTTTAAGTAAAGGTTCCTTACTATTTTAGTGAGAAATTATTTAAATATTATATATATAATAAAGCGAAGAAGCCTTATAATAACGTTTTAATAGCTTTAACTTATATAGTAATTCTTAGTCTTAATTTATTTAAGTAAAAACTAACTATATTACAATATAAAAGTTAAATAAGTAATAAAAGGAGTAGGATAAAAAAAAGAAAACTAATAAAGAACTACTTATACTTTATTAGGAGTTTACTTATTTATAAACTTAAATAGTAGAAGCTACTAGTTATTTAAGTTATATTTATAAAATAAAGAAGTTAGTAAAAGAGCGCTAAAGTATAGCTTTTAAGTAAAGAATATAAGAGATTAATAAAAAGAATAGTATACTTCTAGTATTAAATACTTATAAGAAGTAAGTAGTAAATAACTTTCAAGTTATTAAAGTACTAAATAATCTAAAGTAGTAAGAGTTTAGCTTTAGTTTAGACTTTATTAATTTAGGTCCTTTAGTACTTAATACTAGTAGCACTTTAATATCGTTTTAGTTTATTTCTAGTATTCCTAAGTAAATAGAGGGTAATTATTTTAGTATTTTATAATTATCCTATAAGAAGTAGATATAGATAAGTTATTTTAGTAGTTTAGTAAATTATATATAAGGAAAGCGCTTACGCCTTTCTTCTAGTTCTTATTATTATTATTTATATTATTCCCTATAGATTTAATTATATTCCTACTATTCTTCTTAAGTTATAAGTAGTTTTAGTCTATCCTTAAGGTTAATATAGTTAAGTGTTCTAATATATTTATTAATTCTTTCTCTATAGTTAACTAAGTTATTATTTAGTTTCTATATATTATCTTTATAAGGGCTGCTAGCCTTATATTATGAAATTTAACTAGTATTAACTGCAAAAGCTAAACTAGTCCCCTTGCCTACTACTAACGACCTTTAGGTTATATAACTACTTAGAAATCATCTTTACCTCTACGCTCCTCTATTAATTAGTCTATTAGGACTTTAAATACTATAACAAGCTAAGTTAACTATCTTCCTCTAGCTACCTCTATCTCTATTAGTCTCCTCTATCTCTTACGCTATATTTAATCTATACCTATCTTCTATTAAAGTCTCCTCTACTATTTAGACGTCTATACTATAAGCTCTCTTAAGTATAAGGGCCTTAAAGCCTCTATATTATTACGCTATTTAGATAATATCTTCTACTTTATTATATAGTCTTAATAGCCTTACTACTATTAGCTATACTCTTAATATTAAATTCACCCTTTCTAACTTACTAATGTTCTACTTAAGCTACTTTAGCTATCTTAAAGAAGCCTATAAAGTAATTATAAGTATTAAGATTATTATTAATAGCTTTAACTATCTTTATATTAATCTTAAAGCTATATAACTCTATTATATCGCTCTTATTAACTATCTTAAGTAAGTACTTCTAAGTAAATTTAAAGAGAGTTTTCTTATTAATAAAGAGAAAGTTACTAAACTTAAAGCTTTTAACTTTATTAATATTAGTCTTATATTTTAAGTTATTTAGTATAGCTTTATTTAGCTTATATAGAGTTATAATAAGTAAAAAGATAGGAAAGTTATTATATAAAGCTACTATATATATAAGAGGATATAAAGAATAAGCTTAAGGCTTTATTTAAATAGTTAAGTTATTATACTATAACTATAATAACCTTTTTAACTATAATAGTAAAGAGTTATACTATTAAGTTTATACCTTTAAGTATAAGTTTAAGCTATTATTAAGCTCTAGCTACTATAAGTACTATTAGCGTTCTATATTATAGATAACGCCTTTATAATATTATAAATAATATTCTTATAGATAGTAGTATTATAAATAACGCTCTCACTAGTACGTTTTACTACTCTACTACTTACTTACCTACCTACTTACCCTCTTCTATATAGCTAGAGATAAGTTAAGCTAAACGTTAATAACTAGTCATATTAAGATTTATTTATTTACTTTATTAAGATTAAGCATAAGTTAAAGTGTTACTATTAGGTTTTAATACTATAAATAAAAGTATAGAGTGAATTATAATACCTACTTATATAGGTTAACTAGACTGCTAATATATATTTTTCTAGATATCTTTCATTTATTATGCTAAAGTAATAGCTTTTATTATAACTAATCTTATTTGAAGTTCTCTATATATAGTTAGTTTAAATCTATAGTTAAAGTAGAAGGGGGATTTCTTAATACTTTCTCTTACTATACTATTATAAATAAATTAAACTATTAGTAGTAATATAACTTAAGTATTTTAGTTATAGTTAATATAAATATAAAAGTAAGTTTTAAAAGTCTAATTAATTTGTTCTATTTATTAATTAATTTATAAATAGAATATAGTAGATATTAATTATTTAATAATAAAGTATAATATAATTAACTTCTAAAAGTTAGAAATAAAGATCTTATCTCTATATATTATAATTTCTTTAAATATATTATAGTTAGTAATAATCTATTTAAGAAATATATATATATATATTCTTTAGTATAACTTATCTCTTTATATAGGATAAAGTAAGTATATTTTATAAATTAATTTATAATTATAAGAATACTATTATAATATACTTTTATAAAGGGTTTTTAAAACTTTAGTAGTTTAATAATAAGGTTAAGTAATATAGATTACTAAGTAGTTTATAGTAATAGTAAAGGTTATAATATATTATAAAATTAATATTAAGTAGGTTTATTTTTAAAGTAGATCTAATAATCCTTAATTACTTTTATTATATATTCTCTAGTAACCTTTTCTTTATATTATTATTATAGTTATTTTTAGGTTTTTATAATTTCTTAGTAACTATATATAAAGTAAGTATAAAACTTTATAATAGTTTTATTATTTAGTTTACTAGTTAAGTTAGTTTTAAATTATCTAGCTATTATTAAGAGTTTAGTTATTAGTATTAAGTCTCTATTATTATTTCTTTTAAGAAGTTTCTAAGTTTCTTTAAGTATTAAGATATTATAGTTTAGTTATTAGTTAAAAACATTAATTTTACTATTATTTAATCCTTTATAATAGATAATTTAAAACTTAAATTTAAAGAGGAATTCTAACTATTAAATCTATTATTTATTAAGTACTTTTAATATTATAAAGTATAAAAGGTGCTTATAATTAGAGTAAATAAGTACTTTATAGATTACTCTTAAGAACTTAAGTTTCTATTCTTTAAAAACTTTAATACTTACTATAAGTTCTTTATTATAGATTTAATAGTTAAGTTTAAGTTTATAAAACTTATAAGAGAAGCAAGTATATAGATATAGTTATCCTTTTAAATTTTATTAAAATAGTTATACTTTAAATATATAGTTAGATATATTAAGCTTTACTTTAAACTACTTTATTAGATCTAGAATAATTAAAATAAGTTTATTAGTAATAAAGTTTTTAATCTTCTAGAATATTATTTATTATAGTTTTCTTTATATAAAAGGTATATTTTTATAGTTAAAGCTTATAAAAACTATATTAATCTTATTATAATCTTTAATAAATATATAATAGAAGTTAATAAAACTTAGAAATTTTTAGACTTCTTTAAGGTTATTAAGTACTAGCTATTCTTTAATAGTTTTAACTCTAGTTTTTAATATATAGACTTTATTAGAAGTAATAGTAAATTTAAAATATTCTATTTCTTATATATAAAATTTACTTTTGTTAAGCTTAATTAATAGCTTAACTTCTTAGAGAATTTATAAGATATTATATATCTTTTCTTTATATTTTTTAAATATTAATAAGAAAATAAAAATATTATTAAATATTATGTAAATATTAATATACTTATATAAAACTTAGTTAATTATATTTTAAAAAGTTATAAAGGCGTTAGTATAGCTAAAAGGTAAAATGAAATATTTAAAATATCTTTTTTATATCTTAAAAGTAGTTTTTTATTCCTTACTTTACTTTATTTAATTAAGTTATAAGCTCTTTTAAAGCTAAAAATTATAAATTAATTAGCTTTATAGAGGAGTTACCTTATTTTAGTAATAAAAAGTAATAAGTATTAGTTTTTTATTATTATTTTATTAACTATATAGTAATTAATATATAATTATAATTTTCTATTTTCTTTAGTATAAGTAGGATTAGATTTCTTATTAGTAATATTAAAGGTCTAATATAACTCTTTTTAAAGTTCTTATTAAAGTATTTATCTAAAGTTTCTATTTTTATTTAGTTAAATCTATAGATCTTATTAAAGTATAATTGTTTCTTTTTAAAAAAGAATCTTATAGTTAAAATTAGTATATTTAAGTAGTTTAGTTCCTAAGTTTATTATAAATAGTTTTATATAAACTTTATATTCTTTTAAAATAAATAGAAGTAGATTACTCTTTTATTTAAGATCTATTATTATTAGTAGTTATTATATAATTTCTTTTACTTTAAAGTAATAGAGGTATTATTTTATTACTTTTTATTATATTATCTTATTTAAAACTACGTTTTAATAAAGTTACTTAAAAATTAAGTTATTATAGTTTTAATAGAGTTAGCTTTTACTTCAATCTATCTTTAAGTTACTTATTTATAGCTAAAATAATTTTAGTACTATATTATATATTCTTAGATTATGATATATAACGTAGTGAAGGCGTTCGCTGCCTTCAGCGCGATAGGCGCCCCAACCACACTCAACGTGATCAACGCGGTTAGCGCGTTGAACGCAGCAAAGGCCCTTAAGGCCTCCAGGGCGTTTAACGCGCCTAAGGCCTTAAACGTGGTTAACCTTCTTAATATATATATTGCTATAACCACGTTACCTTACGTAACGTATATTAATTAGTAGCATAACCTTAATAGTTGCCTACCTCCCTCAAATCGAGGAAAACAGCTAACCTTATGTTAATAGTTAACCCCATTAAGTCTAATGAATAAGTTCTAGCATATAGCTAATCCTATAAGGCTTAAATAATAATAATATCATATTAAACTCTTCCTCTAACTAAGAACATCCTAAAGAGACATAAAACCTCGCTATTATACCCTAGATAATATTAACTAATCTTAAGGTAGCAGAAAACCTTAAAGCTAAATTACTTAAACTTATTAGCTATATAATAATTACTAACTTCTAAGCTGCTTATAAAAACTACTTAGAGAAGTTTTATAGAACGCTTACTCTAACTAAACATTTACTACTTAACCTTAATATATAAGCTATAATTTTAGCTATAGCTTATAAGGGATTTAAATACTATATAACAAACCGCTATAGATAAATCTAAACTACAGACCTAAAAAGAGAAGCTTATATTAACGCTATAAGACTTAAAAGTTAAGTATTAAAGACTTAGAGAGATAATCCTAATATATTCGCTAACTTAGTTAAATAATAGTATCATCTTAACGCGCTATATTACGCAAGATATATTAAGATTAAGAACGCCTTAGGATGAGAACCTAACCTCACCTTACCCTTTAGTAATAACAGAAAGATAGGGGGTTATAAGACCCTAAACGCTAGCTATATAGAGAAACTAGAAAGCTTAGAACCTTAACGTTTAGTTAACATTCTATCCTAAGATTAAGAACTAATAGTAGTTCTATTAACTTTAGAGGAATATATTAACTTTAAATAAAGATTCTTAAATACTTTAAGATCCCTACCTCTAAAGTTAGAAACACTAAGTAATTAACTATTAACGCCTAACTTAACTATTAAGACCTTAATTATAATATTAAAATAATTAACTATTATAATAGTAGATATTATCTATTATATAACTAAACTTCCTTCTAGCTAAGGCTAAAGTAGCATACTAGAATCTAATAATATATAGAGTTATTATAGTTAAGGATAGTCTCAGCCCATCTATCCTAAACCTCAGCCTACCTTATTAACTATACTAAAAAGAAAAGAGCCTATATTTAATAATTATATCTAAGAGCAAACTAAAGATATAAAATAGGTCTCTACTCCACAAGGAGATCTAGGTGATAATAATAATAGAAGCAATCCTAATAATAAGAAGGACTATAAGGATAAGGACTATAATAATAGAGGAGGTAATAAAAACTAAGCAAACTACTACTCTTCTAAAGCTTAATAGAGGCCTATTAAGCTAAGATAGTCTAATAATAAAATATCTATTAACTATAACTTTCTATCTATACTTATTACCTTAGATAGAAACTATATTATTTATACTTTATCTAGCTCCCCTATAAATAATATAAGATATTTGCTACTACAATTTAAAATAGATATAATTAGATTATTTAATCTACCCCTATATAATAATAAAGTAGATAATATCTATATTAATAGAAGTTCTAAAATAGTTTACTAAAATATATATCGTTTTATCAACACTATTAATAGCTATATTAAATCTAATAATAGCAATTTAGTAATAGCAGCTTTAAACCTCTATTAAACGTTACTTCACTATATATTAGATTAGTATTATGCTAACTTAATAACTGAGGAAAAGTCAGCCTTAAGAGACCCTTAAGTTAGAATATTACGCTAGAAGGAATTATTACTTAAAAGATTTCGCCTTCCACGTAAACTTACTAAATCGCAGTTATCTAAGGAACGATATACCTTAAGAGACGTTTATAATCATCATAATATCTACTACTAGATAACTAAGGTAGCTTAACTCTACTGCAACATAGAAGAGTCTAAAATAAAGATATTATCTATAATATATAATAAGATAGACGCTAAGCTTATTATAAGTATTCTAAAGCTTAATAGATCAACTAGCTATAATAAATTTATAGCTAGCCTATAAAGCATAATACTAAGCTAGTATAAAATAGTTACTAAAGGATTATAGTATAACCTTTTATTATTAACTATTAGAAGCAGGCGTATAAGGATAACATCTTCATATTTAATATTAAGAATAATACCTAAGTCTTCTATAAGCTATTATCCTTACTATTTGAAACTAAAACAGTCTAAAGTCTCTAGTCTAACGTTAGCTAAAAATATAAGAACTACTATAAATATCTTAGTTAAACTACTATCAACTTATAATAAGTTAGCATAACCTAAGAAGCCTTAAGTATAATTTAAACGTAAACGTTAACCTAAATATTATAATCAATATAGTTAACATCTAAAAGCGCTAAGATATCCCTCTATATATACTACCTCTAAACTTAAGTAGTAGATTAATAATATTAATAGTGATAACCTATCTTATAATGATAATTATAATTATATCTAGTATTATAAGGCTATTAATGCTTTAGAAGCTTATAATAAGGACTTAGTTATTAGCATAGACGATAAAGATAAAAATAATTATAACGCTAAAGATATAGATTAAGCTAATATTTCATTCTAAATAAATAAAGATTATATTCTAAAAATATTAAGATATCTTCCTCATTATAATAATAAATACTTTCTCTTTAATACTACCTTATTTTTAAATTCTATATTAACTAACCCTAAAATCTATAGATATAATACTTATTTACATAACATAAAGCTATACTTAGATTTTAATAGCATCTTCTTATATTAAACTCTCTTATCGCTATAGCTAAATGCTACTATTATTAGTCCTATTAAGCCCTAATATCATAATAATACTTAATCTTATAAGCATACTTATACTAAGATTATTATTTAAGGTTTTTAAGATAGACTACTAATTATAATTTATATAGATAGCAGCATAAATAGGTCTATAATCAGCAAAGCCTATCTCTATTAATTTCACGTTATTACTAGGCAACCTAAGGTGTTTAAGCTATAAGGAGTAAGAAGCATAAAAACTATCATATAGGTTACCTTCTTAATACTTATTTGCAGTTAGTTATTAAACAGATATATAGCAACTACTAAACTATAAATAAGCGCTTAGCTAGTACTATATCTTAATACTAGTTTACTTATAAGGTAAGACTTTAATATTCTAAATAGTATTAACATTTTAAACTCTAAATTATATATTTATATTCTATCTTATAGCAATTTTTATATACCTTCATAGATTTATTCTAAAGTACTAATAAAAACCTTTACTATACGTACTACTACTAATATAGTAATACTACTATATAATTAGGCAACCTTTTAAATCACTACGCTAATAAGATTAAAATAGAATCCTTTCTATTCAGCCTAAAGCAAGAAAGGTATATATTTATATATATAGGCGCTTTACTATTTATTCCTATTATTAATAACGCTCCTTACCTTTTGAAAATCAAATATAGAATAAAACTTAGAACGTTATTACTATTTAAATCTAATAGTTTTATTAAACTATAAACTCATAATTATTTATAAGCTGCTATATTAATATTACTAAATAAATACTTAATATATTATTCTATTTTTCACCTTATAGATTAAAAACTAGCTACTTTAGTCTAATTACTTAAGCAGTTAGCTGCTAAATAAGGCTAACTCTTAGCCTCTAACTCTAGTAAATCTCTTATAGCTTAAAGTAATACTAAAGATAATCTTACGCTAAAATAAGGAGATATTTATAAAAAAGCTATTAATATAAATAGTAAGATAGGTATCACTAAGCTGAAAAGCTTACCTACTATTATCACTAATAAAGGCGTTTATATCTATAATTATAGTAAAGAAGCTATATAACACCTTAAGGAAGTAATCTCATATTATCCTAAAGTTTAGATCAACTAAGGTCTAATTAATCTTCTAGAAGACTAATACTTATATATTAAACTTATTAATAGTTAACAAAAGATAAACATAAGATAACATCTATACCTAGCAGGTAAAGAAGATAAGAAACTAATAAACATTATTCTTAATAAGCTATACGCTTAAGACTAGATAGAATAGGGGAAATCTAGACCTACTCTATTTAGAGCTCCTATATTTACAATATAGCATATCATTAATAGGAAACACAAAGGCTAAATAGTCGTTAATTTATATACCTTAAATAAAGCTATAGTTCTAGACGTATATCTAATACCCCTCTAGTAAGATGTTATTAAACGCCTAAAGGGAAAAGCTTAGATTATAGTTATTAACGCTTAATTATTCTTTTATTAGTTCCTCATTAAGAAGGAATATAGAGAACGCTTCATAATTATCAGTTATTAAGGCTAAGAGTAGTTAAAAGTTGCACTTATAGGTTTTTATAACTCTCTAGCATATACTTAATATATTGCAGATAAGCTTTTATAGCCCTATAAGGAGTTTATATATGCTTTTATTAATAATATTATGATAGCATTAACTAACCTTAAAAGCTACTTAAAGCATCTTAATATAGTTTTTAAACTGTTTTTAGATGTTAGTCTGTTGCTATCTGCCTAAAAATTATTTATTAGATATCTATCTATTAAATTATTAGGATTTACTATTAACGCTTTTAGCCTATCTAATATATAAGACTACATTAACGCTATTATAAAGATAAAATGCCTATACAACCTTTATTAACTTAAACATTAGGTTAAAGCTATAGGATTTCTTCAATATATTATACTATAATATAGCAATCATATATAACTACTATAAAAACGAAAAACCTTATTACTAGCATAAGCTTACGCGTAAAGTAAAGATAAAGGTGCAGCTAGAAAAATATTCTGCTAAAACACTTATTTTATGCTAACTAAAGAAGAAATCGCAAGCTTTAATAACATCAAGAACGCCTTAATAGATAATAACATAGTATTTCACTATAATCCTAACAAATAGTTATTTATCTAACTTAATTCCTCAAAAGAATATAGATATTCAGCTTTAATTTTCTAACTTAAGGATGGCGTTATTTAGAAACCCTATAACGCCATCAAACAAATAGATATACTGCCTATTACCTATATAAGTAAGGCGCTTAATATAGCTAAATAAAAGTATTAGCCTACTAAACTTAAAGTAGCCTATTTAGTATAAGTAGTTAAGAAAACTAAACTATTAATATAATCATCTCATAATAAACCTATAATTATTCTTACTAACTATTTAGCAACTTATAACATAGTTAAGCAAATATCGTTATAAACTGAAGATAAAATAAGGTTAAACCTATATCTTACTCTATCGTCTAAATACCTTAGCTAATTCTCACTAGTATGCTACTATATCCTAGGAATATCTAATATTATAGTAGACGCCTTATCATATTTACTAACTATTAAAGTACTAGTAGAAGATATTAGCAAACTTAATAAAATATAGGATAACATACTAATAGGAGTTAATTTTATGACTAAAGCTTCATTAGATAATAATTTTAAAACTAAACTTATCTAAGCATATAAAAAATCAAAATTATAGAAGAAAATATATAATATATTAAGCAACTAGTAAGATAATATTAAGCTTAACTTCATTATATATAATAGCCTCCTTTATTACGTTAATCGCTATAACCTTAAGCGACAACTTTATATACTAAAGGAAATAGCAACACTATTAATTAAAGAGGCTCATAATAATCATTATTATTTTAGAGAATAATAAACATAGAAAGCACTAAATAATAACTTTTATATTTAAAGGTTGTATTACTAAGTAAAAGCATACGTTTAAAACTATCCCTATTATAAAACGTTTAACACTAATTATTAACTACTATTAGGAATTATATAACTAATTTTAATACTACCTATTCTATTTCACACTATTATAATAGACTTTATTATTAGTCTTCCTAAAATACTATTAAGATACTCTAGTTATAAATAGGAAAACTTCCTATTATTTAATACTATCCTTATAGTTAACAACAAATTCTTAAAGGTAATATTACTTATCCTAGGATACTTAACATATACTGCTAAAATCTAAAGATATTTACTTCTTTAAGAACTCTAACGTAGAAACTAAAGAATTCCTAAGTTAATTATTTCAAACTATAATTATAAATTCTTATTGAAATTCTAGATATCACTTTAGACTAAACTTAACATTAAACTGAAGTTTTTAACTATATATCATCTATAAACTAACAGAATATCAGAAAGAAAAAACCAAACTATTAAACTAGCTATTAGGTATTTTTTAAATATCATAGATAGTAATTAAGGTAAACTACTTCTTAATCTCTAGCATAATCTAAATAACGCTTACTCTTAAGTAATTAGCTACTCGCTAAATCAGATTCTTTATAGCATAAACATAAATAACGCTTTAAATATCTTAAGAGACTTAAATCTAGAACTTAACTGCAAAATATTCTAAGAGGAAGTAAAAATCTTAATTGCTATAGCCTAGCTTTATATAAAGGAATGCTATAATAAAAAACGCTATTCTATTACATTTAAACTAAGAGATTAGGTATACCTTAAGATAGGATTAGGATATTTTCTACTAGGACGCCTAATATCAAAGTATAGTTATTAATATATCCCTTTTAAGGTTATTAACTAAGTTAGCAAATTAGCTTATTATCTAGATGTTCTACTAAACATAAACATATATCTAGTAATATTAGTAACTTAACTTATAGCAGCACTAGCGCCTAGCACTAACCCCTTTAATTAGCAAGATAATTATTATAGCCCTATTAACATATAAGAAGATAAGGATATATATTAGCTTAAATTATATAAACACTTTAAGGTTAAAAGCATCCTCAAAAAGCAAACAACTACTTAAGGAAAGGTTTAATACTTAATTAAATAGAAGGGATATCTACCTACTTATACTATCTAGATAAATAAAGACGTAATAAACATAGATAAACTTATTTCTACCTTTAAAGAATATAAACATAAAATAGAATAACTACGCTAATAAGCTTAAGCTTAAAGATTAACCACTAGTCTAAAAGAATAATCCCTTAAACCTAGAGAAAGACCTAAATAACTAGCGCGCAAGAGAGGAAAACTAAGAAAGAATCTAGATCAAAGATCTAGTTAATAAAGCATTAATCTAAGATAAGGCGCTTATCATTCAAAGCATATTGCTCAGTCTTTACAACTATAAGATATAGCGTAGGATATCTATTATTAGTTAATAATAGGTTATTTATGCTTACCTTAAAGCTATATATAACCTAATATATTTACCCTCACTATAATAAGCATAAGTGAGAACCTTTATAACCTTAATTACTATCCTCGCTTAAAGGTTATTCCCTACCTTAAACTATTAACTAATAGTAAAATTTAGAGCAACTAGTTGCCTATATAAAAAATATATATATTACTAGGCGACTACTATGCTTATCACTACTATCCCTCTTAATATAATATTAGCAGTCTTCTCTCCTATATATATAACACCTTCATATTCTACGCTTATATTACGCAGTTTTTAGCTATTAACGCTATTATCATCTTCATTCTATTTATTATAATTATTACTATTAGCGCCTCTTAACACTTTTAACGCTAGCTATATAGCTAACACCTCTATCTTATTTAGAGTATATCGTTATTAGAACGTATTTATACCTAAGGTTTAGCACTAGCTAAATAGTTACTACGCAAAGAATAATAAGCCTCACCTTCTTTACACTCTTAATCTTATATATTATTACGCACCTAACGTTAAGGAGAAGAATCATATTAAGCCT
Organism: Colletotrichum sp. SAR11_59; assembly: GCA_025328345.1. Classification (NCBI taxonomy): domain Eukaryota; kingdom Fungi; phylum Ascomycota; class Sordariomycetes; order Glomerellales; family Glomerellaceae; genus Colletotrichum; species Colletotrichum sp. SAR11_59. The sequence continues at coordinate 61,819 of JAKMXC010000026.1, forward strand.
ACTTACTATATTTACAACCTCACTACTTTCTAATATACTATTAACCTTAAGTAGGACTACTATAGTTATAATAGGAACATCTTATAGCGCCTATTTATTATCTATATAGGTACTAACATAATAAACGTTAATCACCCTAAGCCTACTAAGCTAAGTAAGTTCTACTAAAGATTCCTTTTAGCTATCTCCCCTTACGAGCAATACGCTATCAACCCTACCTCTTAAAACTCTTAACGCTATCCTTCCTCTATAGAACCTATCAACATTAAAGACTATAGCAATATTACTAGCAGTAACCTCTCTAATATTAAAGGTAATAAGTTAGATAATAATAATAACACTAATATTAAGTTTATTAACATCCCTATTAATACTAATATAGTTAAACCTACTAACACTAAGGTTACTAGCGCTATAAAGCCTGCTATTACTACAAAGAACGCTAGCAAGGTTAAGACAGCTAACGCTACGCCCCCTATATCTATAGCTAAGACCTTAGAGGCACATAGTAAACATATTAACACTATCACCACCTTGCTTAAAAGCCTTTACAAAGCCTATAATAAGCTTTACGCCTTAATAGTATCTAATAATACTAATAACTTTAATAAAGTTAGCATAAATATTACTAAGTTTATCAACACTATTAACACTAAGAATAAGGCGATAAAGGCATCTATACCTAAGCCTATAGTTAACCTAACGCTTAGTTATATAAGCCTTAACGCCTTCCTCAAGCATAAGCATACTATATCTACTGCTAACCTTAACAACCCCTTTATTACTATACCTTCTAAGAAGGTTGCTACTACTATAAACGTTAATAACACCTAGACGCCTGCTACGCCTAGAATAAGCTAGACATCTAACACATTTATAAACGCTATTATCTTAGACCTTAACGCTACGTTTAAGGCTAGTAGTTACTATTAATTAGCTAAGGCGCTTAATACTACTATTAATAACTAAGAGGTATTCTGCAAATACTAGCATAATATTGCTATTATCGCTATTAACAACCTTATTCCTTACGCTACTAATAAGATATATACGCTTCTTTATAACACCTACATTATATTTAGCCCTTATACGTTCATTAAGGCGTTTAAGGCGTTTATTAAGAATTATATTAAGACTAACGCTATATTTAGCTCTATTAACCCTTAGTTTATAATAAAGGTTATATTAAAGGTTAAGTTCTTAGCTATCTATATTACTAAGCATTTAACTATAGATATAGTTAAAGTGTTAGATACTAACCTAAAGGCAGCTTATAGTATTATTAACATTAATAGCAATAAGGCTAAAGCTATGCTACTTATATAGCGCTATAAAGGTATAGACTTAAGCGCGTTCTACGCTAAGGTTGCTAACCTTACCACCTCTATCATAGTAATCAAGGACTCTACAATTAAATATTTCCCTAAGGTTACTATTAACACTAAAGCTACCTACCTTAAAGTGTTTACTAATAATTATAAACTAGCTAACGCCTACAACATTAGTATTACCAACCTTCCCTACAACATCGTCGCTATTAAGGATAACAATAAGGAGGAGGAGGCTTTAGATATTCTCACCCTCAATAAACATAGCACTATCTAAATAGCGTTTAACGCTAAGAACGCTTTCTTTAAGACATATACGTTTAGATAAGTAGATAGAGAGTTAACTATAAGCTATATTAGTAAAAGTAAGATCATAAGATAGAGCATATAAAAGTAGGGTTTAAGTTATATATAGTTATATTAGCTACAATAAGGTATAAATAGAAATTATACCTACTATTATAGATAACATTCTTTCCTTTTGTTTATAGTAATTAATATATAACGTAGTGAAGGCGTTTGCTGCCTTTAGCGCAATAGGCGCCCTGACCACGCTCAATATGATTAACGCGGTTAGTGCGTTGAACGCGGTAAAGGCCCTTAAGGCCTCTAGGGCGTTTAACGCGCCTAAGGCCTTGAACGTAGTCAACCTTCTTAATATATATATTGCTATAACCATGTTACCCTACGTGACGTATATCAGATTAGTAATATTAAATTAAATTCTTTCTTTTTAATTTAAGTAATTTATTTTAAGAAGTATAGTTTTATTATAGATAATACCTTTTTTATACTTAAATTCTTTTCTTTTTATTATATATAATTAGTATAGTTACTCTTTTCTTCTTTATTATACTTCTAACTTATTAATAATTTAAAAAGTAATATAGTTAACTTTAGCTCTACTATTAATTAGTATAAGTATTATTTACTAATTAATAGTAACTTTAAGTTGAATATTACTTTTATATTTTTATAATATCTAGTAAATAAACCTTTCTTTATTACTTATTATAGTTCTTTATTAATAAATAAGTTTAGGTTTTTAACTACTTTAAATATCCTAAGTAAGTAATTTACTTTCTTTCTTATTATATTTTTATAAAGCTATTTGTATAGATCTTAATTTATAGAGGTTTTAGTTTATTCCTTATAATTCTCTATATATACACTTTCTTTTAGTAGTATACTTAGTACTTATTATATTAGTCTTTATTTTACTTTATATTGTTATTATATTAGTATCCTATAGGAAACTAAAAGCTAAGTCTAAAAATTATAAAGTTATCTTTAAGTAGTACTATAGTCTATCTAATTATAATAAATACTAAATAAATCTTATGAATAAGCTTATTATTATATCTTCTAAAATAAAATTAGTAATTATACTTTTTTTTATATATTCTTTATATTTATTATAGAAATATTAAAGTTAGAAGAAGGTTTAATAAACTTAGTAATTATTTCTTAGTATAAAATAGTTTTCTATATATAGCTAAGAAGTATAGTTCTTATTTTATTAATTTACTAAGGTATCATAAAAATAACGCTATTATTTATCTTAAAATATACTAACTTCTTAATACTTTAGCAGTTATTTAGCTTTATCCTCTTAGTTATTAAGTTTCTCTTTAGAATTAGAATTATTTATACTAAAAGTAAACTTATAAATAATTTCTACTTAAGTATATTAGTAAACTATATTATAAAGTTTATCTAAGTTATAAAGTAAACTTTTACTTTCTTTAAAAGTCTAATTACTAGTTATACTAAGGAGTTATTAGGGCTGCTAGCCTTATATTATGAAATTTAACTAGTATTAACTATAAAAGCTAGACTAATCCCCTCACCTACTACTAATAACCTTTAGGTTATATAACTACTTAGAAATCATCTTCACTTCTATGCTCCTCTATTAGACTTTAAATACTATAATAAGCTAAGTTAACTATCTTCCTCTAGCTACCTCTATCTCTAAGGCTCCTCTAAGCTATACCTACTCTTTACGCTATATTTAATCTACGCTTATCTTCCTCTCCTCTACTATTTAGACGTCTATACTGCTCTATTAAGTATAGTAGCCTTAAGGCCTCTATACTATCGCGCTATTAGATAACATCTTCTACCTTACTATATAGTCTTAATAGCCCTACTACTATCAGCTATACTCTCGCTATATTTACCTTTCCTAACTTACTAATAAGCCTCTTAGCTACTTTAGCTATCTTAAAGAAGCTTATAAGGTATTTATAAACGTTAGGATTATTATTAATAGCCTTAACTATATCTATATTAATCTTAAAGCTATATAACTACTATAGATTGTTTTTATTAGTTATAGCTTTAAGTAAATATAGCTAAATCAATTTAAAAAAGGTTATCTTATTAGTATAAGTAAGTAAGCTATAGCTAAAGCTTTTAATATCCTTAATATTAGTCTTATAGATTAAATTATCTAGCTTAGCTTTACTTAACTTATACTTATATTTAAAGAGGGGGAAGGATATTATATAAAGTTACTATATATATAGGAGGATATAAGGAATAAGCTTAAAGCCTTATTTAAATAATTAAGTTCTTATATTATAGCTTTAAAAACCCTTTTAGCTATAGTTATAAAGAGTTATACTATTAAGTTTATACCTTTAAGTATAGGTTTAAGTTATTACTAAGCTCTAGCTATATTATAGATAACGCTTTTATAATATTATAAACGACGCTCTTATAAATAATAACGTTATAAATAACGCTCTTACTAATATGTTTTATTACTTTACTACCTACCTACCTACTTAATTACTCTCTTTTACTAGGGATAAGTTAAGCTAAGTATTAATAACTAGTTATACTAAGATTTATTTATTTACTTTATTAAGATTAAGTATAAATTAAAGTGCTACTATTAGGTTTTAGTACTATAAAAGAAGTATAGAGTAAACTATAATACCGACTTATATAGGTTAACTAGACTGCTAATACTAAGGAGTTATTATTCTATTAGAAAGTTATATTAATATTTTAGTTCTTCTTTTAATTCTTATTAATATAGATATATTTATTAAGTATCTTCTTACTAAATTAGTTCTATTTCTTCTTAGATTTATTATTCTTTATAGTAGAAGTATTAAGTAATTATATATAAAGTAATTAGTTCTAGTTACTAGATTTATAGTATTTTATTAAGTTATTCTCTAAGTTTTTTTTATAACTTACTATTACTAGTATATATTATTACTAAGGTTTTTAAGTAAGTATCTAGAGTAGTTATATTATATTTAGCTTATTTAGAGTTACTATCCTTTAAGTAGTATCTTAATATTTCTTTATTTTTAAAGTCAATCTAATAGTTATTATTATAATATCTAGTCTAAAATTAAGATATATATAAAGCTTTTATAATTATATTAACTTATTAAAGTTACTTAGTTATTAGTTTCTAGAGAAGTTTCTTAAGCTATTTATAGTTTTTAGTAATATAGCTTTATTTATTATAGTTATAATATTTAAGGTTATAAGGCTTCTTATTATTAAGTTTAGTTATTATACTAAGATCTATAGGTCTACTATATTATCTATAAGTAGTACTTTATTAAGTATTATTTTAGTTATTATAAAGTTTATTATTATTCTACTAGTAATTAAATTTCTACTAAGGCTACTATTAGTATTTATTTTTAAAGCTTAATTCTTATTACTTTTTATCTTTTTTCTTTTATTATTTAAATAATCTATTATTAATTTTAATAGTAAGTTTAATATACTAGAAGAAGTTACTAAGTTAGTTAATCTTAGTAATTTTATTTTTAACTTTATTTTTAAGTTTTAAGTAGAATATAAAGATTTTAGTTTCTTTAGTAAAGTTAAGCTAAATACTAAGCTCTTAGAATATAATAGTATACTCCTTAGTAGACTTAGTTTATTATAGTTATATTAGTTCTCTTTCTACTTATTATTTCTTATTAAAGTCTTAGAAAAGAGAGTATAAAACGTCTTTAAACTTTTAAAAACTACTATAGATATTATAGTTTTTAATAAAGTACTTATTTAGTGTTTTATGTTTAAGGAATTCTTCTTAAATAGATTTAAACTACTTAAGAGCTTTTCTATAAAACTATAAAAATAAGTAGCTATATAAACTGCTTTCTTAATTTAATTAATAAAGTTACTATAATAGAAGTTTTAATAGTTTTTAACTTAAATTAAGAATAACTTAAGTTATCTAGAAGTACTATTATAAATAATTAAAGTACTAAACGTAAGTTTCTATTATTTTCTAATAAAAGTAGTAACTATATTAGTAGTAGTTTAAAAAATCTTAAGTTCTTTTTAGAGTTCTTAAACCTTTTTAAAGTTAATATCTCCCCTAATATCTTTCTTAAGTTTCTTATAAACTTATTTAATATTTTAAAGTTATTTATTAAAGCTATTTATAGTTTATTTACTTTTATTAATAAAGGTTTATATCTTTTTAAATTTAATATCTTATTTCTAAATAATATATTAGAGGTTTTTATACCTCTTTTTAATAAAAAAGCTTTCTTTATTAAAGTTATACTTAAAGTCTAATATATTATAGTTTTTAATACTAGTAAGTTCTTATACTAAACTTTAAAACTAGTTTTATTAAGAAAATAAAGATTTTAAAATAAGAGATTTAATTAAAGTATAAGAAGATATACTTATTATTTTATTATTAGTAAGTATTAATAGTTAACTTATTAAATAAAAGTAATTAAAGTATTATAGTTAATTATTTAATAATAAGGTCTACTAATAGAAGCTAAAACTTAATATATTATAATAATATACTAAAGTTATAGTTTAAGTTATAAGTTATAAACTAATAGTAGATTAGTCTTTAGAAGTTAAAGTAATTAGTCTTAAGTTTAATAAGTAATTTATAGTAAAAGTAAACTAAAAGTATCGTTAAAGATAAATATTAAGTTAATTATTAAAAAGCTATAAAAGGTTAACTCTAAACTAAGCTTAAGTTATACTATATATAAGTTTAAAGTAATCTTTTTACTCTAAGGATTAATATCTTCTAAGTAGTCCCTAAGTATAGATTACTTTCTCTATATTAATCTTAGACTAAGACTACTTATCTCTCGTTAGTTTTTTTTATTATTATATAACTTATATTATAGTTTTTCTATTCTAAGTAAGTTCTTATTATTCTTATAATTTAGTAGTATAAATATCCTATCCTAGCTACCTAACGCCTAAGTAGGTTAGTTAACTATTATCTCTATATAATAGGTTATAACACTTAGTAATAACTTTAGATTATTAAGATTATTATAAATTGTTTTATATAGCTATAATATATTTTTATATAGTAATTAATTTATTTTAATTATAATTAATCTAAGTAATTAAAAGTAATTAAAAAAAATAGCTAATTTAGTAAGTTAGGGGGTTAAAACTAACTGAATTATACTTATAGAGACGCTAGCTTATATATATAGCTTAATAAATAAAGAAGTTACTTATAATAGCTAACATCAAAAGCTTAGTAGTCCTATTGAATAATTACACTCTGTTGCGTTAATAGCGTCCGCCCCCCTTTTTTTCCCCGCTTATGCAAAAACATAAAAAAAAGCTAATTTTACGCTATAACGCGCATTTTTCCGCATTACACGCAAAACGCGCTAAATCTATTATTAGTGCTTTAATTACTATTAATTATTATAGTTATAGTAATATTTAAACGTATAACTATATAATAGAGATATAAAGTATATATCTAATACCTCTATAGTAGTTAATTTACTTATAAAAGTATTACTAACCTAGCTAGTTACTTTATCCTATACTAATTAACTAGTAAAAGGTTTATATTACTATTATTAAAGTTCTTAGTAATATTTACTAAGGAATAGAAGAAGAAACCTATAGTATAGCTTTATATAGCTATTTAGTATATAGTTTATATAGCTATAAATAATATAAAAGTATATTAGGAAGTTTAATATAGTTCTTTAGAGTAAATAGCTTTAGTAGTTAATAAGAGTAATAACTCTCTTAATAGCTTAGCTTATTTATAATATTAAAGTAAGAGTTTATTACTATATAGATAGTACTTAGTTACTTATAATTTACTACTAGTTAGTATATATCTATAGTTTATTATATTAAATATATTAAGAAAGATACTAAATGATAATAATAATATAATAACGCTTAGAATTTTAAATCTATAGCTATTAATAATTATAATAATATTACTATTTAAAAACTAAAAGACCTATAAGCTAGTAAGTATTATTAGCTATACTAAATAGATAATTTAATAATATAGATTATAATATAATATAACTAGTAAGGTATAAAAATATAAGAAGTATTACTAAAGTTAATAAAAGATAGAAATATAGTATTATATAAAGCTTCTTAAACTACTTTAATATTATAGCGATCTATCTCTTAAAGAGATATAAGATTTCTTATTTAAAGTTTTTAAGATCTAAATTAGTTATTCTATAATTAGTTAATAGTTAAATTTAGCTAGCTAGATAAATAAGAAGTTTAAGATTATTATTACTTAGTAAAGTAATAAACTATAATATAAGTACCTATACTATATATAATAATATTACCCTAACTAGTTAGTATTTATTAATAAATCTAGTATTAATAAGGATACTAAGATATAGAGGACTAGATAAGCACTAAAAAGGCTTATTACGTTTTAAACTATAGAGATTAATTAGTTTTAAAACTCTTATATATAAATCTTATTAGCTTTTATATTAAGTAGTATCTTATATTTTACTATATATTATAATATAACTAATAGTAATAAGTTTTTTTATTAGCTATAAGAGTATTTTATTCTAAAATATAAGCGTTTTCTAGAGCTAAACTCTATTATTATTATAAATAACTTCTTTTACTATTATATACTTTAAATTAAAGCTTTATACTAAATATTAAGTATTAAACTTAAGTTTCTACTTCTATATTTACTAAACTTCAACTCTATTAAAGAGTACTTTAGTAATCTAAAGTAATATATCTAGAAGATATATTTAAAGTAGAATAATAATAAGAATAATACTTAGGATTTTATAGAATATCTATATAACTACACTATAGAGATTAAGTATTATCTACCTTAAATTAAAAGCTATTTCTACTATTTATTTATTAACTTTAATAGGATAGAGCATATATTTAATAATATTAAACTATAAAAAAGAAGATAAGCTATAAATATTAAATATTAATAAGTAATCTAAATTTTTATTATATATTTATATAATAGATCTTAATTATATTATTATATAATAGTTAACTATTAAATCTATAATTATAGCTAATAAAATTATAAAACATTTAGCTATAAGTATATTAGAATATAAAAAATATACTACTATCTATTATTTTTATTAATAGCTATATATATATATTAATTTTACTTATATAACAGCTAAAATATATTATTAATACTTATAACTATAATTTATAATAATAATATATTATTATAATTAGAGATTTCAACTATAATTAGAGACTTTAACTACCTCTAACTAATATTAAGATAGACTAAATTATATTATTTATAGACTTAAAATAATAGTAATTCTATTACTTTTATATATATATAGTAGTAGTATTAAATCTATAGCTATAAGTAGACTTTTCTATAGTTAAATATATTATACAAAAAAATTATATATATAGTTAAACTTTATACTATTCTTATTATATTACTCTTCTTTATTATTATCCTCTAAATAATATATCTCTATTAATAATATATTACTTAAGATTTTAATTTAATTATCTTTATTACTTTACTTAACTTTATCTTATTTAATCTATAACTATATAAGTAATATCTATAACGCTAATAGTAGTAGTAATAAAATAAAACTAAAAAGTTTTAAAACGCTTATAAAGTTAGCTATATTTAATAGTAAATAGCTCTATATATACTTATTATATTAATTAACTTTAACTAGTATATTATAGATCTCTTACTTAATAGATTAATATAGTACTAAAGTATTAATATATTAAAATAACTTTAACTTACTTAAAACTAGTATTATAAAGTTTTTAACTAATACTACTATTATTCCTTTTAGTAATTTAGTATATATTCTTATATAAATATCTCCCTTTAACTCTTAATAGTTTAAATAAAGTTTAGAGTAAAATACTATATTAGAGAGGGCGTTAAACTACCCTCTATAGTAAGTATTATTATCTATAAAAAATTTAATTAAGTTCTTAATATCTTTAGTAAGATCTTAAGTAAAACCTTATTTAGTAAACTAAATATCTAGTAATTTATAAATTACCTATAAGTTACTATCTACTAATTATAGTTTCTATAGTTTCTTTTTAAACTTTTTATTAATATTATATTACTTATTATAAATAGATATAAACTACTTAATAAAGCTAGCTATTTAATCTAAAGCTTTTTAAAGTAAATTTAGTACTACTAGTGAGGATAAATAAATTAGAAGTATAATACTTAATTAATAAATACTTAAAAGGTTTAATAGTAGAAGAGTTAGTAATAAATATTATAAGATATTTATATATAGCTAATATACTAGTAGTAGTAGTATTAGTAGTAGTAGCTATATATATAGGTTAAGATATTAAAGATAATAATCTAACGCCCCTATATTACTATATATATTAATAATAGTATTACTATTAGTATTAGTTAAGCTAGATCTTAACCTTAAAGATAGAAGTATAGTATTTTTAGCTTTCTCTTCTATTATTACTATTATCTCTTAATTATTATTAACCTTAATAATATTTTTACTTTTCTTACTTTAGCGTTTCTAATCCTCTATAAACTAGTTATAAAGAATCTTACTAAGTAGTTCTTTAAGTAGTTCTATATTATTAATATTAACCTATTTAGTTATAATAGCTTTTACTTACTTCTCTATATAATAAGATTTAATTTTATAATACTTCTAGTTTAATATATAATATTAGTTAAACTCCTTATTACTTAAACTATTCTTATATCTCTAGTATTCTAGGTAGATATATATATAGAGAAGTTATCTATATATACCCTCCTTCTAACGCTTAATATTTATAAGATTATTAGCTTTATAATTAATTACTTCTTATATATTAGCTAAAACGCCTACTTAGCTACTTTTTTAAAGCATTTATATATTAGTTATTATATTACTAGAGATTAATATAATACTATATTACTACTTAATAGTAAAGTAGACTTTACCCCTCTCTTTAACTTATTTAAGAGAGGGGATAATATTAACCTGTAGAATACTTAGCTAAATAACCCCTCTAGTAGATAGATAGACTTAAGTAAAGATTAATATTAGTTTAGATATATTAATAAACTTCTTCTAAGTAATAATAATAATAATATTAGCTTTTTTTAGAATATATAAATTAGCTATTTCTATTTTAAGTTAAGCGCTACTATCTACCTCCTAGTCTTTACTATTTATATTTAATATAAAAGTAATATTAAATTTATTATATATAATACTCTTAATAGTTAGATTAAAAATAAGTAAACTATTACCTTTAAGCATTAAGCTATAAGTAACCTAGATTTATAGTAGAGTTAGTTCTTTATTACTTATATTATCCTCCTCTTTAAATATATTATAGAATAATATAAATATATTATTAACGTTATAATAAAAAGCTATAGGTATATTATCTATAAATTAAGTAGTTTAATAAAGAATTAGGTTAACTAAAGTTAAGTTTAATTAAAATAATAATATTAATAAAAGTAAAGTACTTTAGAGCTAGATTATATATAGTAGATCTTTTTTTTATTTCCTCTATATTATTATTACTTTTTAATAAGAAGATACTTTTAGAGCTCTTTATAATAATAGAAAAGCTATAAGTATATACTTTCTTTATAATATAAACTTAGCTACTACTAAATTATTAATCTTAGGTCTAATCTTAGTAATAATAACCTCTTTAGTAACCTCCTTAATAACCTCCTTAATAATAGTAATTTAATAAGCTTTCTTAGTAAGTATAATAATCCTAATTAATAGTAAAGTAAAGCGTTAAAGAGGATCTCTAGTAATATCCTATACTAGTTATTATATATATCGTTATTTCTATATATTATTAATAATAAGTAATAGATAATACCTAAAAAGGTTATTATCTACTTATTAAGCTATATAGTAGTATTTAGGAGGTATTATAATACCTTTAAATAATAAGATTCTATAGAAATAGATCAATTAAAGCTATTAGAATAAGTTAATTACTATACTATGAATTTCTACGTAGTATTAGGTAAAATTTTATATATATATAGGGATTATACGTGCGTAATTTCAGCAAAAAGGGGGGGCGGACGCTATTAACGTAACAGAGTATACAGCATCACCAAAAAAGCCCGCCTATAAGTTTAGTGACACCGCTGTATCAGGCTACGCAGAAAGTGCCACATCAGCCTGTTCATTCTCACGATGACGAAGCGATGCAATGGAAGCTGCCATTTAAATCCAGACATAAGTTAACGAAAATTATGAAAGACTGTCCCTTGGTGTGTTTCCCAACAATAGAAAAAGAGAAAACAAAGGGATGTGAAGTATCTGAAAGACTGGGCCTATTCATGCTGAAAATTAAACTTTTTCAGCTTTTTTTCCCGCACCTCCTTAAGAGGTGATTAAACAAAATTGCAAAACAATGCAAGCAAAGCGGCCCATATCTAAAAGTCGCTTTCTAATTGATTTTTGTTGCTTGTTCTGATTTGCTTATTACACCCTGACTACAAATACTTTTAGGCTTTTTTTTGCTGCACTACTTCCCATCTTTTAGCAGCCTCCTAGCTTTTACTCACTCTCGACTGTGCTCCACTGTGTTGATCCTCTTCGGCCGAATGTTTGGACAACGCCCGCTTCTTCTCCTCTGGGGGCCCATTTGTGGTGTCTTCTTTGCCATGCAGCGCCTCTCATAGTGTTCCACGTCTATCGTGGCGACACCAGGTCGCCCGAGGAGATTAAAATGCTTGGGGTGTTTCTACCCAAGGGCCAAACAAGCTTTGGGCTTCAAACCCAAGACACCAGCCTCTTCAACCACATGAAGGATACCCAGAGCATCGGGAGCCGGGATGAAGACGGATACGTCTCAACCAGTTCTAGCGAGTCTGTGGCGGCTGTCTTTATGTACGGGAAGCCTTCCGCCTACGTTTACAAGATTCATGTTACTCCAAACCTGATCGACACTGTTGGTACACTTGGCAAGTACAGCGAGTTCGACGAAGAAAGCGAATGGGCGGCCTAAGGGGGTATCAAATATGAACAGATCGTTTCGTGGAGGCCGTTGAATGGCAGAAAACTCGGAACTTCGACCAAGAACAAGAACTATGACAAAGCAAAGTATGGGTTGGCGGTCAATGGTGGTGTGCAATACCAGCTCGCTGGCTTTCCTCCAAACCACGAGGCTTGGGGCGAAGAGCCCTGGAAAAGCCACAAGCCTTCGAAGCGCAACATCGGCAAGAAGCCAGGCTCGGTCTTGATTTCCTGAAGGTATGTCTGGTCATGCCGTGGAGTATAGAGCCTTAAGCTGACTTACGCTAAGCACCCTCTGCTCAGCAGCCCGCGTTCGGGCTCCCTGCTATCACGACAGCCCTCTGACGGGCGTACCACCACCGCGTAGACCTCCGCGGGTCAACTCGAGGCTGAGAGCACCACTCTGAAGAAGCCTCCGCTGAGGAAGAAACCTGTTCTTTTTAGATATGTCTATGTATATACCCATAGTTTTATAATCTTTTCATTAGAGAGATCTAGGGCAAACAATTTATAGGTTTTTGAAATTTGTTTAACTGGATCATCGAACGATCCCCTCGTACGTCGCTCAAACAATCTGCACTTCCATCTTTTGCTACTGCAGCGTCTTGTCTTATCATAACTCAAACCAATCTCAAGCCGCGACCGCCAATACTTTCTTCCCCAGCTCTCTCTGATGAAGATGCCGAATCAAGAACGACGTCCCAATGAGCCCGACACTTAGCGCCACCATCGTGGGGTATCCCCTCGGGTATTGCGGCGCCTGCACCTGTTGCCAGATGAGCAGTGGAAGCCATGCCTGGAACACATAGGCCATCTGGTTCATCGATCCCGTCACCAGCGCGCGCTCTTCGTTGTCATCCTTACAGATCTCATGCGCCCACGCAAATGTCAACCCGCTGATGCCACCCCCAAACCCTGCCAAAAGGAAGCACCCCCACTTCCACGCGATCGGGATATCCCACGCCGTGAGACTCGAGTAGATGACAATCTGCACCAGACCCGAGAACACAATCGGCGGCCACCGTGCGCCCTTGAACACCGTGTCGGAAGACCACGCGTATATCAGCGTCGTGGCGACCACGATGGCGGATGTGATGGTCGGGTATGTATTGACCTCCTTAACGCTGTAACCCGCGCCCTTGAGCCAGAGCTGGAAGCCCGGCTGGCCGAGAAGACCGCAGCCGTTATTGAAGAAGATGTATAGCGCCGTGAGAGTGTATAGGTGCCAGCTGGTGAAGATTTTCTTGAGCTTTGCTTTCGTGAAGGGTTGGCGGTTAGCGCGGCCCTCGAGTTGCATCCGTTTTTGGGCGAGCGCGATGTCGTCGTCGCTGAGGTACCACGCCTTGGCGATCTCGGGGACGTCCGGGAGGAGGAAGAAGCCGGCGAGGGCGATGGGGAGCGAGATGACGGTATCGACGATGAAGAGCCATTGCCAACCCTTCCAGCCGTGGACGCCGTCGAGGTTGTAGACGGCCGCCATGAGGTAACCGCTGAACATTGATCCTGGCGCCGGGGGTTAGTATGCGTACAACCTGGCCTCGCGGAGGTATCAATGATAGATAGAAGGAGAACATGGCTAACCTATGCTGCCACTAGCGTGGAAGATGCAGGATCGTTTGGCTAGTTCGTCTTTACGGTACCATGAGCCGATGATGTACTGCATGCCGGGGTAGAATGTGCTCTCGGCGAGGCCGATGAAGAAGCGGAGGACGTAGAGCTGGGTGGTGTTTGTGCATTTGATCATGAGGATGGTGAGGACAGCCCAAGTTGTTTCGCAGGCGGGAATCCAGATTGAGGGGCGGACACGGGTGAGGAGTAGATTGCTGTGCTTTCGTGTTAGCCATATCTCTCAGACACCATATGTCCACGGTCTAATGCATAGGCAACCAACCTTGGAATTTCCCCAAGAACATATCCAACAGTCCAACAAGTTTGCATGTAGTTCAGTTCATTACCGAAAAGCTGCATGTCCTCCTTCATACCAGATACAAACGCGTTGTTGATGTTGATCTGGTCCAGGTTCTTGATGAAGTACCCGAGCGACGCCATGGTGAGGATAATGGCATCGAGCTTGAACATAAACTTGCGCTCCTCGGGAGACTTGTCCAGGGTATCCCAGACATACGACTTCCAAGTGAGTTTGGGCTTCTCCTCGACGAGATGCCCCGCGGCGGAGTCGGCATCAACGGAGGTCAGTGACTTGCTCCGTGGCGAGTCGACGGCAGCGGTCTTCTCGCTGACCTCGGTGACTGCCATTGTGAACAAATGGGCTCCGGAGCCGAGACAATGACGATTGAATCAAAGACAATGCACGATGCTCGTCAGGATCGACAGTAGTCTAGACCAAGTACCACATTGACAGCAAGCGCATCGCGCTTTATACATGCAAACCAACATCCCATCGGATGTGAATTTTCTTTCGATGTAGGGGTCTTATCGGAGCAACATCGGACAAGTTCGCGGCGGCAAGGCCAAAAACTGGGCTTTTCCCGCTGACGATGATTCTGGATACGATGGCGTGCTGCTGCCGTTTGGCACCCGTGGCGGGCAACATCCGACAACATCCCCCGAAGATAAAGCGGGATGGGATTTCTCAAGGCAAAATATGGCTCATTGTGGCGGTTTCTCATGTATCTGTGTGAAGCAATTCTTGCCCTCAAGAACCGTCTGCACCTCTCTTGCTTTCCCAGGTGCCAATTTGGCTATTCTATGAGGCACCAAGACTAAGCACAAATCGCCCAGCCTTGGACGTCGGGAGATCGCCGCCTGGCACCTTGGTTTCTTGGAGACTCTCTC
Organism: Colletotrichum sp. SAR11_59; assembly: GCA_025328345.1. Taxonomy (NCBI): domain Eukaryota; kingdom Fungi; phylum Ascomycota; class Sordariomycetes; order Glomerellales; family Glomerellaceae; genus Colletotrichum; species Colletotrichum sp. SAR11_59. The sequence continues at coordinate 77,228 of JAKMXC010000026.1, forward strand.
ACAAGTCCAAAGGATAGCTCCAACGGAGCGGAGATAAGGCGACCACCCAAGCTGACAGCATCTCGTCAAACAAGACGGGTTAGCCCACGCCTAATTAGCTTCCGAAGCGCACTCAAATGCTGAGTTGGGTGCTGGCGATCGCGTCACAAAGGGTCTGGCCTGCCGTTGGTCCACAAGCACACAATCGGCTCCTTGTATCGCGCAACCCCCACTTGCGCGGCAAGCTGACAACCCCGGATCCGCGACATATCCCCAACGTCCAACTCGGCCGCGCGGGGGGCAGCTGAGAGAGACCCCGCTCACTCGTTGTTGCTGATATTTTACGACACCATCTCGGGGAGTGTTGCATCTCGGTGTTGCAGAGAACATACTGTTGATTGGTTTGTATGGCGTGCTGCGCCAAAGGATTTGGCTCGCGAGTCGTTTCCCGAGATCCGTGACTCGAGTGGTTCGATCTTGCCCAGAGGTCCCTGGATTCGTCACTGTTGATGCAGATTGAGCCATAGATAAGTCGTCTAAATGGCCGTCAACCCCGCGATTATTGGTAATCATAGCTCGATTGGTGAGCATTGATTGGCGTTGTGATGCTTGTATATGGTGGTCGTGTCATTGGAGGGATGCTTTGGACATAACGTTGTTTGTTCGATATAAAGGAGGGCAGTTGCAGCTTGAAAGGGCATCCATCACCTCAGCCTATTTATCCTCTGCCTAAATTCTATCATCTTGCCAAAAGATCAAACAAGGTCTTTATCTAATAACTCGTTTCCCGTCGGAACTACGATCTCCCCAAAACCCCGCGCGGAAAGCCACAATCATGGTCCCCGCCCCCATTGATCCAGCCATCACCGACGTGGCGGAGCCGCGAAAGGATACACTCGTTCTCCCCGAGCCCGCAAAGGCAAGGTTGACCAAGGCCGGCGTGGACCTCTCCAATGGCTACCCGTACCGCCCCTCAAGACCCCTGTTCCTGCAGGATGCCATCAACATCCGCAACAAGGAGCGCGAATACGTCGACGCTGGCGCTCGTGCTGACAAGTCCAAGAAGAACCTGCTTGGTGCGGCGACGACAGTCACTGACTTGACGACGCATATCGGTACCGAAATCGAGGGTCTGCAACTCAAGGACCTCACCCCTGTGCAGAAGGATGAGCTCGCGCTCTTGATTGCCGAGCGCAGTGTTGTCTTCTTTAGGGATCAGGATCTCTCACCTCAGCAGCAGAAAGAGCTTGGTGAATGGTTCGGAGAGGTTGAAGTCCATGTTAGTCACTACACCACCGTATCGTTGTGCCCAGAACGGTGTTTGCTGACAAAGTCCCCGCACGCAGCCCCAAGTCCCGCAAGTCCCCGGCGTTCTCGGCGCCTCCGTCATCTGGCCGGCCCTGTGGGCCACCGAGCGCCCGGCCAACTTCCGCAACCCGGGCGGCGCCTCCCGCTGGCACACCGACCTCGTCCACGAGCGTCAGCCCGCGGGCATCACACATCTGCACAACGACACCGTTCCGCCCATCGGTGGCGATACGCTCTGGGCGAGCGGATACGCTGCGTATGAGAAGCTGTCGCCCGATTTCCGCAAGATCATTGACGGCCGCTACGCTGTGTACAAGTCTGCGCACGCGTATCTCGACCACGACAACCAGGAGGCCGGGCCAAAGCACATTGAGCGTGCCCACCCGCTTGTTAGGGTGCACCCGGCGACGGGGTGGAAGGCGCTGTGGGTGAACCGGGCGATGACGGACCGCATTGTTGGGCTAGACAAGGCGGAGAGTGACGTGATTTTGGGATACCTGTTTGATGTGTATGAGCAGAATGTGGACATCCAGGTGCGGTTCAAGTGGACGCCGAACACTAGTGCCCTTTGGGACAACAGGTTAGTTGATGGTTGACAAGGATGATTGTGAAAAGTATGAGCTGACGATTTTACAGGATCACCATTCACAACGCCAGCTGGGATTATGAGGGCAAGCACCCGCGTCACGGCACCCGCGTGACTTCTCTCGCCGAGAAGCCGTATTTTGATGCAAATGCGCCGACTAGGAGGCAGTCACTGGGGTTACTGGGTGACGATGAGAAGGAGGCACTGGGGATTGATGGTACTACAAGAGGGCTGAAGGACTTTTCTCTATAACGAGCTTGTGTCCCAACATCACCGCCTCAACTCAGCTATAAATACAAGCCAAGCCAAGCCTTACACTTCAACTCAACTTCTAACTTCCTAGTCTTGAACTTCACATCATCCTCACAAAACCCCTAGAGGTTCACCATCTGCGGCATATCATCCCGAATCATATTATCCTTTTTATTTTCTCACGGCAACACGTTCTCTCCGCAAAGTAAAGAGCAATTACCACATGCAGCTTCTTAGTTCTTGACTCATCAAAAATCTCCTGAAATGAAACTCATTTCACCCACCGAAGGATTCACCTTCCTCTTGAGTCACCTTCCCTCCGTCAAACGAACCCACCCGTCCTATTTTCAACATCTGAAATCGGCTCCGGCCGTACCCGAGTCTCCTCCAAACACAACATCAACTCGACAACGGCGAAAGTATTGCAAGAGTTCTTTTCTTTCGTTTTCAACATATTCAAGAATAATCCAAGACCGCATCGCTCTTACCTTTAGGTTATTTAAATATCAGTTCTCGTCGGCAATCTATTCATCCTCGTTGCAAACACAAAACACATCTTTCGTTGTTAACTTCACCACGATAACGCCTTCCTCTGGAGCTGATTATAAGAGCAACCCCACGAACTTAACCCTAGCCAGCTGTCTCCGAAACGGCATTAGCATATTCACAATCCTCCTCGGCCACAAACATGAACAACCAACAAACAGGCATGGCGGCGCCTGCTCATGCCAGGTACCGCTATCCGAAGAAACCGTACCACCTTCCCTACCAGATTAAGTACCTCAAACTGGCAATTCGAATCTTCAACTCGGACATTCACGACATTCTCTTGTCCCGACCAGAGAAGACCATGGTCATTAATGATCTCTCCAAAGAATTGACGAATAGCGAGAAGAGAGGACCATCCGGAGATTGCCACAATAACCGCACAGTCTCGTTGGCACGACGAATGCAGAAAGGAGACAAGGCCGTTGTGAAATGGCAGGTGTGCTCTGCCATCCTGAGGTTCCAGATGAACCTTCCCGAAACCTGGCTGGATCACCCAACTTTCAGACAGTGCTATGCGGGGGCGAGCTACCTCATAAATTGCATCACTAGCGTGAACACCTACTCAAAGGAGGGGTTGCAGAGAGCGATGTATAGTGCTCAGTCTGCCGGGCCTCAACATAACGACAACTCTAGAAGTGGGAATGATGATGCGCGAACAGGTCCTCAGCCGAGTCTTGGAAAAACAATTGAGCCGAGGCAGGCCGTTCAAGACGACTCTCGAAAGAGAAAGGCGCCGGAGACCTCCTCTTGGTCCGCTGAATCTAGCGGTTGTACGGCGTCAGGAAGACAAACATTCGTCACACATGGTCCAGGGCAGAAGAAAAGACGCACAGACAAAAATGAATCAGCCGCCACGCTTCAAGGTCACATTGAGGTCATCGAGATCAAGTCGGAAGACGAAGACGTAAAGCCCGCGATCAAGCGACCACGCCAACTTGCCAGGTCTCACGGCGAAGAGAGTCGTACCGCTGTTGGCAGTATTGTCAACGGTCGGACCAATGCTGTCGAGGCTCAGCACGAAGTCGAGCGCCAAATCACTACAGAGACGAATGCTGCCAATATGCAAAAAACAATCACGGAGCTGCGCAGGATGATGCAGTTCCTGCCGAATGTCGCTGCCAGTGAAAGCAAGACTTTTCGCAAGGGCATCTTAAGTCCTTTCATTACCAAGATCCAGTCCCACGGCTGGAACGATCTTGTCCGGTGGGCTGATCAGCTGGTTGTTGTTAGGGGAAGGGACTTTCGCCAGTTTGTGGCGGAAGAGCTCCGGGAGACGCTCGCGGAGCGCGTCAACGACCTGAGTGCATGAATTAAACGACCCGATGAGAAGCTAGGGATGTTGGCAGAGATGGCAGACAGGAATTTTGCAGGAAACCGGTCTCCCCAAGGAGGATTAATCGAGGAAGGAGATGTGAAGATGATGGGGTTCGGGTTCAACAATGGATAAAGATTTTTGGACTTTGCTTTTATCGGAAGGATAAGCACCGCGGAAAATCCTTATTAATTATTTGACATATCGCGGCAGAGAGAAACTCGGGTGTTTAGGCGTTCAGGAGTTTTGGTTTCACATAGACATGGGGAAAGCATTTGCAGCTTCACATTAGAATCATGGTTAATTCGAACCGCACATCTTCGTCCAAAAGAAGATGACAGTGAGTACGATACTTTCAATAGAATATTATGCAGAATCAAAAACAGTCTTTGAATAGAATGCACGCAATTGCCATTCCTATCTCTAATTTCTATGTCTCTTTCTACTGCTTCAACACCTAACGGAAGTCCTAATTAAGGTTGATCATCTTATTGTAGACAATCTCTCAGAGGACATTCCTACTTGCTAAATGTCGCACAAATTGCATTTAAGAGTCTCGGCCATTCATAACACCATGGGTTTCTCTAAGACTTCAAAGCGGGCTTGCAATTGAGACGGGCTTTTCAAATTCGTCTCGTGTGTTTTTCACGTGAGGTGTTCAGCGGATGGCAGTGCTGCCTGTTCCCAGTGCAGGGACTCCCAGGCACCAGCGAGCCCAAGCGCCCAATCACAGGCGGCGGAGTTCCGCTTACAGCATCTGCAAGCACTAAAGCACATCCACGCCGTCACCTCCCATCGCCACTTCCTCCAACGCGTCTCGTGTTTTTAGCGGCGATCTCCCCGCTGAGTCGTGACGCCTTTACCAGAAAGACATCACATCACCCCACCAAGAACCGACCGACATGACTCCAAGGTCGCACAACAATGGCAGCATCGCTCTCGCTCGACTCTGACGACGAATATGGCTATGATCTCACGCTTGAGGACGAATCTCTGCTAAGCCAGCTCATCACCGAAGCTCCCAACCCCGCCTCAGCACCACCACCACCTGCTGCAGTCGCCGCCCTCGCAGAAGACTTGGGCATCGACACCGTCGCCGAGGAGGAGTTCCGTCTGAACGATGCTCCCTCCAATGCGCTCTCTTACGAGCCGTCTGCTACGGCCAAGGCGCCACTACGGTCTCCTCGCAGTCGCCGCAGAGCTGCGTTTGGCACCGACAGCAGGAAGCACAGGGCTGCTACCCCGCCGTCGAATGGCAACGGCGTCGTCAACTACCCGGATCGTGAGTTCTCTACTTGGCAGGGACCGTTGTTTGGAAACTGACTGACTGGGAAGCGTCTAGTGAGCAAAGCTCTGTCCAAAAGCGACTCCTCCCGCTCGCCCTCCAAACCAAAGGCTGCCACCCCTCCAGAGCCTGCCGATGATACCCGATCGCCCCTCGTACGGTTTCGATCACACCCACGAAAGCCATTCACTGTCACCGACCTAACAGCCGGCGCGTGGTGCGAGCTGCAGTACTTCTACACCCTCACTCGCCTCCCCTTCGGCCGGAAGACGCGCACGGCGGCGATGAAGCAGGGAACCAAGGTGCACCAGGACCTCGAGGACGAAGTCCACACCACCGTGCGCGTCGAGATCGCCAGCAAGGAGGATGGCTTCGGGCTGCGCATGTGGAACCTCATCCAGGGCCTGCGAACGCTCCGAGAAACGGGCATGACTCGCGAACTCGAGGTATGGGGCTTCGCGGACGGCAATCTCGTCAATGGCGTCATCGACGGCCTGAGCTTCGAGAACCCGGACCCGGAGTTTGAGGAGCAGCTGAGCCAGGAGTCGGAGGGCCAGAGCCAGGCGAGCATCACGGATTACTTCCCGTCGAAGAATGCGGGCAAGGAGAAGATTCCGCAGATTTACTTGACGGACGTCAAGACGCGGGGATCCATGAAGGCGCCTAATAGCCCCGCGCTGCTGCGCCCCGCGAAGGTGCAGCTGTTTCTTTACCAAAGGTTCCTGTCAGAGATGGCAGCAGACAAGCTGGATTACCTGAGAATCTTCAGGCGGTATAATCTCGACCCGGATGTGCCGTTCTCGGATTCGTTCATCGCGCAGATTGGCAGCTTGCACGACGAGCTGTTCTTCGACGTCAACTCATCACCAGATGGCGACTACGTTCCGCCATCATCTGGTGCGGCGAATGGGGGAACAGACACGGACGGAGCCACTAGTCAGACGCCAGATTTCATCAAATACAGAACCCTCCGCGAACTCCTCCCTCTTCTCAGGTCCGAGTTGAAGGAGACTTTCGCCCACGGTGCAGACTCCGTTGGTAGACTTCTCGTCGTAGAGTACAGATACCGCGGCGACGGCTCCCTCATCGACAGCCAGGTGTTCCCGATGGACGATCGTGCGCTGAATCTCTACCTGGGCAGCACGCTGGAGTGGTGGCGCGCAGACCGTGAGCCGCGGGGCGTGCAGATCGAGGAGGCGTACAAGTGCCGCATGTGCGAGTTTGCGGACGACTGCACGTGGCGGTCAGCAATGGACGAGGAGAGGCTGCAAGCTTCCAGACAGCGGCTGGCGAGTCGCAGGAAAACTGCTGCTAGTGGATGAGACGCATGAGGTGTATTTGCTAGACGCGAATTGGCATTTGGGGCTATCCGAGGCGCTGGGTGCAATGAGTCTATACATACTTCTCTTAGATGGACATGAGCATACGAGTTACGGCCTCATTGGTCACTAGACATGACAAACTTTTCCAACACTAGTAGGGCTATGCACAGGCGTCGTTTCACCCGTGACCCGGTAAGCGGCATGCAGACCCAGGCGGGATATGTATTCCGGAAGATACGGGGCCAGGAAGACTGGATCTAGTGTTTCTCGGGCCGCTTCGCCGTCCCGGGACCACGGTCTCAGCCTCCACCGCGTAGACAGTGTAGCCCGACATTTACCCACGCCAGCCAGTACAGCTCGTCGTGGTAATTATCGCGAGAAATGGCAGCACCCCACACCAGGGTGCTCCTGCTTTCGCGAGTTCCTGGTGCAAGGAGCATGCGTCGGAGTCTCCGCATCAACCGCCACTTACACACAACACCAACGACTCTTTGACTTCAGGACACGATATACTTCATCGTCGTCTTTCTTATAATCGCCCACAACATCAGTCGCATTTGTTTCTCTTCTGCAGCTTCTCATTTCACCGTCGTCACTTCTGTTCACCGTCCCAGTCACCTTCCCGCCAGCCAATTGAACACACCAACCCAACAACGCAGCGAACCAAAGATGGCCAAGTCCCAGAAAGACCCTGAAATCATCGCGGTAGCCCGCACCCTCCAGAACACGCCCTGGTGCGAGGAGTACGAGAAGATGGTTTCTGGGATGATGTGAGCGCCATTTCTAGAGATCATTCGTTAACCATTGCTGACCGCGACAAAAGGTACAACCCCGTCGACCCAGTCCTAGTCGACGGCCGCCACCAAGGCCGCTGCCTAGCGCGTGACTTCAATGAGATCGACCACCGTAAGCACACCGCCGACAAGGTGGCCCAGCTCAAGACGGAGACGCTGGCCAAGATGGTGGGCAAGCTCGGCGCGGGCACGTTCGTCGAGGCGCCGTTCATTGTGGACTACGGGTGTAACGTCATCTTTGGCAAGAACTGCTTTGCCAACTTCAAGTATGTCGCCTCTTCCTTACGATACGGGGGCAAAGCCTGACACACCACAGTATGACCATCCTCGACGTCTCCCTCGTCACAATCGGCGACCGCGTGCAGCTCGGCCCCAACGTGAGCATCTACACCGCCGGCCACGACACCTCGGTCCTCTCGCGCATCAAGTTCGTCGAGTACGGCCTGCCTGTCACCATCGAGGACGACTGCTGGATCGGCGGGGGCGTGACTATCATGCCGGGCGTGACGATCGGGCGCGGCACGACGGTGGGCAGCGGCGCCGTGGTCACGAAGAGCTTGCCTGCGTACAGTGTGGCGGTGGGCAGCCCCGCGAAGGTGATTAAGAAGTTGCAGACGGTGGAGGAGGAGATGGCGGATCCGGGGAATAAGTATAGGGATTTGAAGGGGAATTTGGTTGAGGGCTAGGCGGGAGTGTTATCAAGACTGAGTTTGAAATAGGAGACCAGGTTCTTCCAAGTGGTTACAAAGCCAAAGGACTAAACGATTCTAGTTCAGATCAATTAGATCCTCCTCTTTCTCTTTAGAATCCTCCCACCATTCATCAGGGCCAGCCTTACCGTCAGCTCCGGGATCATACTCCTGGAAGGTCCAAGGCTCTTCACAACCACCCTTTCCTGTTCCAGGGCTATCTGTACATCGCCCAGTCTTGACCTCCAAACGATTCTCATCCTGGCCCCCAACCACATCATCACCATCTTTCGCATCAAACGGCGGCACCCGCTCAAAAGCCCAGTACAGCTTCAAAAGCATGTCTGTCTCACCCACCTTCGGATGCACCGCACCCACATAGAGCGGGCCAATGAGGTCGTGCAGGCCCTCGCGCAGCAGCAGGTACCGGTTGAACAGACGGATGTGCAGCGCGTCGATGGCGTGGACATGCGAAGCAAGGTTTTCGCGTGTTAGCGCGCCTTCGTCGAAGGTTTCGCGGATGTCCTTGCAGCTGTCCCAGTGCGAGGCGAGGTTCTGCCGGAAGGCGGCGAGTTCGGATTGGAAATCGTCATGGAGGACTTTGGCGTGGGCGAGGGCTTGGGCGTAGGTTGGTTTGCGGGAGGCCATTTTTCTGGGTTGATGGTGATGGGAGTTTGGTGATTGTTTATGGGTTGAAGTTTATTTCGGCTAGGGTAAGTTTCTGGAGGCAATGAGGTCGTGGTATGTGTTATTCTGGAAGTCAGTAGAAACTGGCTTTGTTGATTGTGTTAATCATAACCGAGGTATGTTGAGGAAGACGAACTCGGTAATTTATATTCATTTTCTGAGCATTGTAATTCAGTCATTGATTCGACAATTGATCCTATGCATAATGCTTCCATCATTACCCGTAGGACTGAACAGAAACTCCCAAACAATGGATTTATTTTCGTGGGACCCCCAGACATACGAAAAAAAGGTTGTGTACGAGTCTTGTCCAGTTCATATGCTTTGTTCTGTAGCTGTCCAATCTTCGAGCACGCCTTTGTCGAAAGGTAACTGCGCGCTTCGTCTTGTCCCTCGTTTTTGGAGTGCCTCTCGTGTTTTCAAATCAGCATCCTCGTGTTACATGGGACGTTCCCCCTAATCTATCATGGAAGAAGAAGTGTTCAATATTGAGAACAGTATGACATCTTTCACCAGGAAGCTCGATTATGATGACTTCCAAATTGTGGTGTTCAGATTGCGGAACAAATACCAAACTCTTGGACGAACGCTTGTAGTCTCCATCCATGGAACGTCTATCTTGGATCCCCAGAAGCATTACCAATTCTCTTAGTTTCAAGTAGGCGAATTACACCAGACTCCAATACATAAGTACCTACCTATGTGACGGTGTGTCCATTGTCAGTCGCTTCTTCAGCTAAGAATATTCCTCAACTATGGAAAAACCCCAATCTCAATAATCCAAGGTTGCATAGAATGTTGACTCTGAAACTTCTTCAAATAACCGTGGAAGTTACTCAAAAGCTGTATCTAACTTGAACCAGCGGTTTTGCGGCAGCCGCAACATGATCGCACCATTGCACTGTCTTCGATCGTCGTCGGAATAGCCACACCTCTTTCCATTCATAGCTCGTTTCAATTCTAGGTCATTACCAACACAACAAGACATATATTGCGTCTTTCCTCGAAAACCCCACCGTTTTTTATTTCACTTGCAACAACACAATTTACCATTCAACAGTCCCAGGTCGCATCGAGAATACCCTTCTCAAATCTGCACCACACCCTCGTACCTTCTTTGCCAGAGCCATAGGGTTTATCAGGAGGTTGCCTCTTGCCATCGTTATCTTCCTCTTACTCTTAGGCCACCGCTGACACCACAACTACTTGAACAGTCAATCCTAAAGCACTCACACCTTCTCTTTTCAACTCTCAACAACAGGCGAACCTCACATCTACTTGAGTTCATCGGCAGAGACTTGACCGCCCGTCTTCCAAGGTGAACGGTCCAGGCACATCGTTACTTCATCTTCAACATCATTTGTGCTGAGCATCAACTACTCGAACAACATCAGCCTGAGAACTTCTCCCACAACAGTCCGTTTTCGTGCCTCTCAGAAACGCACGAGTATTGCCTACATCCACAGTGGGCTCGACCTTCCGATCGAAAGGGCTTGGCGCACCTGCATTGCTGTTCCCTCTTTCCCGCTTTCGCACATTCGCACAGTCGCCACACCATTACCTCAAGTGAATCCTTCTTTCTTCATCACAACACGGCAGCTGACGAGAATCGGTCGTCTGTTTTCGTTTCACCATAAGGACCCTTCCCACCAAAAGAAAAGCACTTCATTGTTCATTCATTGCAGGAAGGGTCGGACGAGATCAAGTCACACCTGCCTCCAGAAAGGTCGTAGTCACCCATCACCATCCGCCTCTACCACTATTCGCTTGGAGTCTACTTAATCCCACAGCATCATTCAAAGAGAAACGCAGCAAGCAGGTTGTCGTGATGCCCTCAAGTATCTGAGGCAGCCTCGCGCCTAGAGGAAGGTGCGAGGTGACCTACTTCCGACCTACTTATTCAGACCGATGATATTCTAGCGTATTAGGATCTATTCTTTAAAAAGACCCTTTATGTTAGACTCTAATTTAGAAGGAATTAAGTTGTTTTATTCTTATAGATACTATATATGCGTTATAGTTAGTTTATAATAGTTATAAGCTTAGCTTATATTATACCTCTAAACTACTATCTATGAAATAAACTATAACTTTATTTAATCTATTTTATATCTATTACGTTCTACTTTAATTCTTAAACTTAGTTCTTATAAATATCTTTAACTTATAGTATACTTCTAATATAATAATAACTACTAACCTAAGTATTTCTTATAAGTTTACTTCTTATTATAACTTCTTAGTTTAGTATATTATTTTTTAAGTAGAAGCGAAGGCTAAGGATATCTAGAAATATATTAACCTAGATAATACCTCTAACACCTCTTCTAACCTAAGTGAAGTTAAGGATATACCTTCGCTTAACAACTAGATTTAGAAGGAAAATAAGAAGTAATATAAGTACTATAAAGTAGAGTAGGAAGCTTATAATAAGATAGTTACTTTATATACTCTTACTACTCTAAACGTATAGGAAGCTATAATAAGAGGTAATACTAACTAAAATAAAGACTTTAAAGAGGAGGAATTTAAGGAAGCTACTAATAACTTATTACTACTTATACTAGTTATACTTACCTTTTTTACTAAGAGATCTATAGGCGTCTTTAAACTTTATACTTTATACTTTACTATATATACTGCTTATAAAGTAAAGTATATATAGAAAGAGTAAGTATATAAAGCTTTAGATAAGTAGGTTAAGGATATTATTTTAGAAGAGATCTTTATGCCTACCTAAGTAGAGCTCTTAGAGAAAGGAGACTATACTTTTTACGCTTTAATCTATATTCTAAAGCGATATTACGCTCTAAGTAACTTAAGCAACCTTACTATGATCTATAAGGAATATACTATAGTCTTAGATTAAGTAGCTTTTGCTATTAACCTTAATACTTAGATTAAGGACTTCTAAAGCATACTTCTTAAGGCTTCTTAGTATAAGCTACTTAAAATATAGGGAACTTTTATATTAAAAACCTTCTTCTAAGCGATTTAGCGCTACTTTACTCCTTCTTAGGCTAATCTAAAGCTTATTAATATTATTAAGTAAGAATACTCTAGCGCTAAGATCTAAAACGTGACTTAGTATATTAATATATTTAAAGACCTTCTCTATGAAGATATAATAAGAACTTATTTAAAAGGTTACACTAATAGAGTCTTTATAATACTAATAGGATAATCTAATAATATAATCTCTAGTAACCTTACTTTAGAAAAGCTTTTATAAAGTAAGTTAGCTTTATATTATACCTATAGAAGAGACTATAAGTAGACTCTATCTACTTATAACTACTTTAAGTTTACTCTTATAAGTAAAGGGGCTTATATAAGCTCTAAAGAAGTAACTTAGGTTCGCTTTAGAATTAATAGACTAAAGTACTTTAAACTTTACGCTAAGATAGCTTATAAGAGGTAGCTTACTATAAGGAACTTTAGCTCTCTTAGACCTAGTAATAGTAAGAATTAGAATAAGAAAAGATTGTTTAAAAATAACTCTAGTAGAGCGAAAGGGTTAACTATTATTTCTACCTTTAAAATAAACCTTCCCTCTAATATAGTAGCTTATATTATTATTGAGGATATTATTGCTATAATTAGGATAGAGGAAGTAGAGACCTTTACATTAGAACCTAAACCTAATAGGATCTATATAGCTTATACCTAAGGCCTAGAAGTCCTCTTAAGTAGTATAGTATTAGATAACTATAGCGCTCTTTACTTAGTTAATAATATTTCCCTCTTTAAGGAAAGCTCTATTATCTATAAAGTAAAGGGGTAAGTTAAAGTAGGTATAACCTTATATCTTATTATAGTAAGAAGCATAAGAATCCTTTATAATATCCTAAATAGAGCAAATAGACTTTAAGACTTAATACTTTAAGATATTACCCTTATAAATAACTTCTATATTAATATTATCTTAGAATACCTACTACAAAAGATAAGTATTTAATACTTAGGTTTTAATAATACTCTTTGCATTAGAGATTATAAGGATAGTATAGAAGTAAAGAAACTCTTAAAAAAGGGTAATATTACCTTTATAGATTACTAACCTTATTTCTTATATCTTAGTTCTAAGCATATTCTTTCTAATAACGCTTCAATAATAAGTCTACTTACTTTTATAACAACTTATATAAAGCAACACACCTAGGAACCTATCTAAACTCACGCTAATACTATAGAAATATAGTACCTTTACTCTAGTTATCTTAGTCTAAAAGCGCTTAAGAAACTTATTCTTAACGCTTAGAGGGTGAAGATCTAAGGTGTATTATACCTTAAATGCTAATATTACGTAATAATATATGTGAAGTAAGTTATATTATAATACACCTTAGAATAGAAGGCGATATAACCTTTCTATAGGATCTTATAGGACCTATTTAATTACTTAATAAGTTTTAATATAAATAAATAGCTTTTAGTTATTAAAGATAAGTATATAGGTTAACTCTTTATATTCCTATATATAGATAAGACTTAATACTTAGTTCTTATTATTATTTAAACGTTTAAACGCTAGGTATAGAGATAATATAGCCTCATATTATATAAGATCAGATAAGATGGTGAGCACGCTATAATTACAATTAATAGACTATTAGAGTTCTAGATCTAAACGTTAGAAATAGGGATTAAAGTTAAATAAGCTCCTTTATATACTAAGGAGCTAAATAGGGGAGTAGAGCAAGCAGGTTAGGAACTAATCATAAAGGCTATCATGATGCTTTAAGCAGTAGGCCTTCTATCTACCCTCTAGGTTGAAGTAGTATAAGCTATAGCGTTCCTTTATAATATAAGCCCTTACTAATATTACAGCTAGCTTTTACTAATCTAAGTTAAAGAGGACTAGTTAAAGGACTATATTAAGCGTTATAAACCTACTTATAAAGTAAACCTCCTAATTGATTCTCACCCTTAATAGGGAGGGGTTTATATATATAGCTGCAGAGCGTACCCCCTTAAGAAAGAACATAAAGTAAATAAGAATAGATATAACTTTAAAGTTATAACGTGAAGGTATATTAAATACTTAGTAGGATATATAGCAAACTTATATAACCTCTATAAAGTTTAGATACCTTCGCTTTAAGAAGTTATTATTACGTAAAATATAACTTTTAATAAGAAGATATTCTACTTAAAAGATAATATAAAGATAGTAATCTAAAGTAAAGAGGTTTACTTAGTTACTAATAAGATATAAAAACTAATATCCCCTACGCTCCTAGAGCTATAACTTCTAGGAGTATAAGATAAAGCTAATATTACGTTAATAATAGATAATAAAGCGCTATTACTATACCTTTCTTTATTAAGAGAACTTTAGATAGTTAATAATAAGTAATAGAGATAGATACTAACCTCTAAGTTAAATTTAAACCTTACTAAGAAGTAGATAGTAATAAACCTAATATTACTATTAAACCTTATTTAGGATAATAAAGTAGTAGAAGAGACTTAAGATACTAGTAGGGATATAACTTCTATTAAAGATATAATCTTAGATAAGATATATATTTAGATAGATACCCCTCCTCTATAAAATCTAAACGTAGAGGATATTAATATATAACTACTCTTATAAAGTAACTCTCCTACTTAGCTAGTATAGCTATACTTAGGAACTAGGGAAAAGAGTACTATTAAAGAGGAGTTAGAGTAGGTATATAACTATATTAACTTAGGCTAACCTGAAATTATAAAGCTAAGGTGATCTTTTTACTTTAGAATATATTTTATGTTCCTCTAAATAGAATAAAACTAGGATACCTTCTTTGAAATATATATATTAGAGTAGTAGAAAGTATTTAAGGAAGTAGACTAAAGATACTACTTATTCTACTACTTTATCTTTACTTTAGTTTACTAGGTAAAGCTAGAGTATATATCTATAATACTAAGCAGAAAAATCTATATTAATTAGCTTATTAAGCTACTTAAGATATAGAGAGACGTTTAATATATACTAGAGCTACTCTACTCCTACTTTATTAAAGTATATAATATTAAGATTAATAAACTTAAGGAAATAGGCGTTTAGGATATTATAGATAAGTTAAAAGCAAAAAATAAACTAATACTTCTAAAGTAGGTGTTTATATATAAGCTAGATTAATATAGATATCTTAACTACTATAAAGCTAGAATCTATATCTAAGGCGACCTCTAAGAAAAGTACTCCTTAGAATAGACTTACGTTATAACTTTTACTACGAAAACTTTTAGGGTTGCAATAGCTTTAGCAGTATAATTCAACTTTAAAATTCACTAATTTAACGTTGTTAATGCGTTCTTAAACGCTATATGTAGGCTAAATAACCTACTTATTATTTATTACTTACTAGATAGCTTTAAGAGGGATAGGAAGGTTATTAAGCTTTAATACGCTTTATATAGCTTTTATAACGCTCCCTTACTTTAGTATAAAGAATTCTTAAGTACCCTTTTTCGCTTTAGACTATATCTAATAAATAAAAACCTATATCTCTTCTAGTTTTATAATAAGAAAGTCTTTATACTCTTTTATATTAATAATATCCTTATCTTATATTATAAAGATTATATAAAAGAAGTAGAAAAAGTTATAAAAAGGATTAAAGAGAAGTATAAGCTAAAAGACTAAAAGCTAGCTAAATAATACCTAAGAATTAAGATTACTTATAATTAAACGATATAAAGAATCTATCTTTTACATAATTAATATATTAAATAAATAGTAAAGAAGTTTAATCTTATTAATTCTAGAGTGCTAACTATACCTCTTCCCCTTACTTCGCTTAGAAAGTTTAATAGAGAAGTAAATATATAGTAAGTCTTCTTATATTAAGAGAAGATTAGATTAATTCTCTATACTATAATTATAATATAGCTAGATATTATATTTACTTACGCTTTACTATTATGATTTCTAATAAACCTATCCTTAAAATACTACTAAGCTATAAACTAAGTAATTTAATACTTATATTATACTTAATACCTTACGATTTACTTTAGCATCTTAGGGGGTAAGGTAGCCTAAATATTATTAATCGTAAGTAATATATCTTTTATTAATAATGAAGAGATATAAAGGTTATCTTAAGGGTTTATAATATCTCTCTTTAGAGGCTTAATCTAATAGAAAACTATACGTTAAAGTATAGTAACTATATTAACTATAGAAACTAAGCTTCTAAGCCTAGAGTATACTATAAAAGAAATAATAGCTCTTAAGTAACTCTTTATAAACCTTAAACTTAGCTTTAGAGATATATAGAAGATCTATTATAATAATTAGTAGATAATTTAACTAGTAATAAGCAAAAAGGAGTATATTTTAACTTATCTCTACTATATAGATATCTAGAATATATAGCTTTACTAGGAATATATTAAGCGATCGTTTTAAGTAGTTTATCTTCTAACTAACGAGATACTAGCTAATAGCCTTATAAAAACCCTTTCTCACGTAAAGTTTAAACAGTTTAGAGTACTTCTAAACCTTTAAGATATATTATAAATAGTAGAGCGAAGTAAAGAGGAAAAAATAAGCAGCAAGTAAGGCTTATAGGCTAGGTATATTAATTGAAAATAGCCTAATAGCTAGGAAGTATATAGCCTTCTTAAGAGCCTGAAATACTTACGCCCTATAGGGCACTAAGCGACATAAAAGCTACGCTTTATTTATATCCCTAGAGAGCAGATATATAGTTATCTATAAGGACTTTATATATAAGCTTTATCTCCTTAAGGAGATATCTACTAATAAAGCTATTAATAGCAGTATAAATACTAGCTACCTTAGAGATAGAGGGAGTTGCCTTAGAGGATAGGCTAGTAAGCAAACTACTAGAGACTAGCGTATCCTCTATAGCAATCTTAACTAATAAGGTAATAGCTAGCACTAGAAGAGAAGCTATAGTCTTAGCTGCTACTTTATTACTACTCTTACCTTTAGCCTTAGCCTTAGCCTTAGCTATAGCTTTTATAGCTTTAGCTTCTACCTTAGCCTTAGCCTTAGCCTTCGCTTTAGCCTTATTATAGGCCTTAAGGGCCTCTTAAAGCGTGGTTCTTTTAGGACTAAGGACCTAGTAAATAGTTAGCTAGGCGAATAGCAACATAAAGATTATAGGATAGTATATATAGACTTATCTATACTATTACGTAAAGCTTAAAGGAATTAGAGCCCTAGCCTAGAAATAAGCAGCAGCATAGGTTTATATAGCTTCTTCTTCTCTTTATAAGGAGCGTATTTGCCCCCTTACTTTATACTAGGTATATATATACTAGATGATATGTTTGTTTGAGCGCTTTATAAATAAAGCAGGTAAATCATATTACTTAGTAGTAGTAGCTGCTCCTCCTCTTAACCTTTAGCCTTTAGGGCCTTTACTTCTACTTAAAAGTTAGTAAATAATATAATAACTTAACTAGAAATATAGATTAAAAATATACTCTATTTACGCTTTTAGTATAGCTTATAGGCAGATAGAGGGGTAAGAGTTATAAACTTTAAATTATACCCCTCTTTAGCTTCTCTACCTCTTATAAGCTTCTTACTTTTATTAGGCTTATTAGTCTTAACCTCTATAAAGTAACTTAAGTTAGTAACTAATCTATAGGACTAGTAAAGTAAAGCAAAGACTTTATAATAAGAAGAAAACTTTAAGGGATTAGAAATAGAGGATAAGATAACTTACTTTTAAGCTTAGGGCCTTTAAGCTTAAGGGTAGGCGTAGGAAGAGTGCTGCTACTCTCCTCCCCCTCCCCCTCTCTCTCCTTCTGCTTCTTATTAGTAAAGGTAGCTCTCACCTTAGCTATTAAGGCTATACGCTTAGCTTTAGTTTTCTTAGCTATTTAAATAATATAGTTAGTATTAAAAATAAGATTATAAGCGAAAAGGAGGTATTACGATCGCTACATAAGTATACGCGCGCGCATAGAAGTGAGGTAGGTAATATATATATTAGTAGTAATATAGATAGGGAAAGAAAATTAAGAAGTAGAAGTAGTATAAGAGATATTATTATTACTACTACTTTACTGCTTTATTAACTATTTTAACCTCTCTATTTAGGTTAATAAAAAGTTTCTATTTCTACTAAGTAAAGTAGTAGTATTAGTTACTATTTTAGTACCTATAATCTTAACTATAATAGAAGGTATATAAAGGGAAAGACTTTCCTCTTTTTTACAATTTAATAATAAAGCTATAAAGTTATCTCTTTTATTAGTTTCTTTTATTAACTACCTCTTTTTATATCTATTTATAGCGTCTTATATATATATTTAGTTTTAGTAGTATTAGTTATATAGGATTAGGGTTTTTAAGCTCTTTTAAGCCTAGGGGGGTATATCGTAATACTCTCAAGCATCTGAGGTAACCTCACGCTTAGAGGAAGGTACGAGGTGACCTACTTCTAACCTACTTATTTAGACTAACGATATTCCAGCGCGTTAGGATCTGTTCCTTAAAAAGACCCTTCGCGTTGGACTCTGATTTAGAAGGAATTAAGCCGTTTTATTCTCACAGATGCTATACGTGCGTTATAGCTAGTTTATAACATAGGTGAAACTGACTGTTTAGCTAACTCATAAGGTTATTTTCATCCCCTGTGGATATTCAGCCTGAATCGACAGTTCCACCTTCTTCGCCATCAATCTTGACAGTTAGCCTGTTGATCACAAAGAACTTTACTACTGCGTCTCTCACACGTCGCCACTTCCCAACGGGGCTCTCGTTGGCAAGCATCAGAGAGTACTATTATCGCCGGCAGACTGCAATTATGGCCCACGGGAAGCATATCAAGAAGCCCTGGTATCTCAAGAACTCACTGGACGATTACTTTGTTGATGACCGGGCTGCCACAGTGGACCGCGATCCCGAAGCCAACTTCGTGCCGGGAGTGGCTCAGTACGCTGATGACGATTACAAGGGCTTGCAGTTGCCTCCCAATCCCATAGGACGACCAAAGAACGTCACCACAGGAAAGAACACACGTGTCTCGCAGCGGCAGGCAGCCAGGAAGGCAACGGAGCGAACATCCATGCTATTTGAGGAGTATGGGAAGATCGTAGATGAAGACGAGGCCTCGAGCGAGGAGGAATCACGAGTCACGCGTCGGGGTCTAGAGAAAGAGGCCGAGGAGTTCGTCGCAACGATCAGACCCCGTGAACCGGCCAGAACTTACTCACGGCCCCAGGGGCTTGGCTTCATATCGATGACTCGTCAAGAAACGTCCAGCTCAACTTCCGGCAGAGGCGGTCGAAAGCGTCGCGCGAAAACCACCGTTGGCACAGCCAAAAGATCACTCCGGCGCCGGGTCCTAGATAGGCAAGATCTCGCCGACGACAGGGAGGTCACTCTGGGGCGAGAGATTGATGGCACAACCGACAGTGACATCGCGAAAGTGGGCAAGGTTGAAGAAGTCATACACGTGGCCGTGGCTCCGGTGATACAAACAGCGCCCGCCAGCACGGCGCCGCCGCAACCTACCCCCTTCGAGGCACCAGGCCCGGTGCAAAGCCGATCAGGGAATGTTCCAGGACACGATGGAAAGGAAACACAATACCACAAGACGAATGAACCAGGCACATCGGCTGAAAGCCGGAGCGTATCGGCCGAAAGCCGCATCAGTAGCATAATTTTGCAATGGGCCCAAGTCGAGGAAGTCATCGTCCATGAAAGGTTCGTGAACGCAGCGTATCTGACCGTGGCTGGATTGCGGAGCAGCATTGTTGACGACTTGGCTCGAGAGCTTGGCATCACTGACTATGCCGACACCGCTGATCATCTGAACGAGATCCGGCAGAACGAGCACAAGGGCGCAAGAGTTGAAGCTGCCAGAGCTCTCGGGAGGGTGATTATGGACCGCATGATTATTGGTATGTGGAGCTAGCTCCTGTTATTCGAAGACTCCATATAGCTAACTTTCTACAGCAGGTATCAAATCGGAGTAAGGCAGATGGGGTCAAGTGTGTTTTGATACGCAGAACGGGATACAGAAGCTTTTGGAATGACGGAGTTTTACAGCTTCGTTGGAAATCAAGTTATGAGGAGTTAAGGGCGCCCAAATGCTGACACAGTCTACTCATACAAGAGAATGAGGGTGCTTGCGCAAGGGAGGACGGATGCCTCCCCGACAGAAAGTTGATTTTCAATAGAAGTCTCGCTTTCGGTCGGACAAGTTCACTAAACATAAATCACCATAGTCGCAACAATTACTCGAGTCCAAACCAATAACCATCGTCATCTTGATACGTTACTTGCACATCTATGGTGTTTCAGACCTGATCCATGCAACTCTAGGTTCTAAACTCAGTCTTGGCAGGCAAACCCATGAAAACTTCGCGCAAACCCCTCTCCCCGCGAAGCTTACCTTCACAAGGCCATCCTGACCATGATATTGTAATCATGCCACACGTAGTCGTTCCCAGCGTCCCTCTCCCATACAAAGGAATCCCTGTTCGCCATCTCCATGTCAAAAGCGAAAGCGACCTTTGCTACGGTCAGCCGGATCGACTGCAGGGCCATCTCGCGCCCAATGCACACTCTCGGCCCGACGAGGAAGGGACGGTAGCTAGTCCGGACATCGTGCTCAAAGGCCGTCCCGGGCCCATTGTCAATCCACCGGTCGGGGCGGAATTTATCGGCGAGTGCCCAGTAGTCCGGCCGCCGCTGGATCGTCCAGATGTCGGCCGAGACGTTGACGCCCTTGGGAACGTAGAGCCCGTCGATGGTGGCACCGGGAGAGATGCGGTGCGAGCCGCGCCCGTTGATGGGCGGAAGGAGGCGCAGAGTTTCCTGCACGCAGGCGTTAAGGTAGGGCAGGCGGAGGACGCTCTGGGCTGAGATCTCGGCCAGCGAGGTGTAAGCGGCGCGGACCTCGTGCTGGATCTTGTGGTAGTGGTCTGGCTCGCGGAGGACATGGTAGAACATGGCGGACAGGGTTGTGGCGGATGTGTCGTAGCCTACCATGCTGTTTAGGATTCAACGCTGCATGTCAGCAAAGCGCGTCTGGGCAAAGCATGAAAGACGATTGGCCACTAACGCGAATAAGGCCGAGTTGCTGAGGATCTCAGCCTGAGTCAGGCCAGCGGACTCTTTCGCCGCTAGGATGGCGGTGAGGAAGTCCTTACGGCCGCCCTGGCGGTCGATGCAGCTGGAAGACTATGTTAGAGTTTCTGTTCGGTTGGTCGGTAGACATGTTGGGATGACGCGGGGCACTGACTCTCTTAGTTGATTCATCAACAAGAAGTTCTTGGGAACTCTGAAGATGTGGGGCACGATCATGACGGGCAACTTAGCCAGCCCACCAAAGATCGGAATCTCTGTGAGGAACTGGAATAGTTCTAGGAGAGGCGCTCCCTTGCCGTAAGTAAACTTAAGCTTTTCGTATGCGCCTGGTAGGATGATTAGCGCACCGCCTAGCCACAGACCGGCGGTTACGGATATCTACTCATTTGGTCATGGAGCAAGGGCTCGCCGAATGACAAGTCGCCAACAATACTCCAAATCATCCTTGCAAAGTGGTCGCTGATATTGATGGACTTCTCTTCGTTCAGGGCTTTCCCCAAGTTGTCGACGGCCCTGCTGACATGGTGTTGAACAATGTCCTCTTGTTCCATGAGAGCTTTGGCAGTGAAGGCTGGCTGCAGGGCAGTGCGAAGTCGCTTGTGCGCTGTCTTGTCAGTCGTAGTCAATAGGTTCGGCGCAGCCCAGATCAGCTTTGCAAGCAAGGACTCGATGGTGCCCTGTTTGGTAAAGTGTCCGCCGTTGGGACCGGGATTGTGGATTGTCTTGAGAGCATCTTCTGATGCAAAGGACAGCTCGTTGGGACCGATTCGTACAACTGGGCCTAAGAGTAAGTCAGTCTTGATTCGGAATGATTATATTCGTCCGTGATTGCTGACCGTATTTTGCATGAATTGCTTCGATGTCATTGTTGAGTCTGTGCCCTGATACGGACCGAATGAGCCAAATCTGCCTACCATGTTAGTTACGGCGAGATGAGCTCAAACTGAGGGGCCGTACAGGAGATATCGCCGCAATCAAGGGACCTTTGACGTGGGCAATTGGATGGAGATAGTAGTTGTAAAGAGCTAGTAGTACTGGGCATACAACGAACTGCAGAGAGGCAGGTAGGTCAGTCAATCGAGCCCCGTGTAAGTCAAGAGCATCCTCAGTGGCATACTAGAAAGCCGAAGTACACCAGCATGTTCCCCCATGACAGCCAGCCATGGGATGGGCGCAAGATCCACGGTACAGCAAGCGTGGTAACCTTGTCTTGTTGAAAGGCGTTGAGTGTGGGGTCCATCTTCTTGTGCAATGTGATTCAATGAGATGTCGTTCACAAGAGAATGGCTGGCAATTCAGTAGCAAGTTCGAATCAAAAAGCTGCAATGATAGTCGAGCTCCCGGGTATCAAAAGATGAAGCTCTTCTGAGTCAACTGGCTCTGCGTCAACTCATCAGTTGGTACTTTTGCCAAAAGCGGACCAGTAAGCGCCAACTTCTTGGGTTGCTATGCGCTCATTCTTGGTCAAACTCAATGGCCCTTGAACATATGCCATCAAGCTTTCCGTAGATAATTGCTTCACCGGGGCTTGATTCGTAAAGCCACTCCCTAGCAACGGACCGAAACGGTCAATACTCAAACACCGCGGCCGACCGACTGTGATCCCCCCACATACCGGCCGACCTCTTCTGGGCGGCTCCGAAAGTTTATCATCCGAAGTGGATCACCGTCCGAAGTCATTGCACCCTTCGGCGTTAACGTTTACGGCAAAGTCTTCGGTCTCGGTTTCCGCCAAACGAGGTAACACAACTGACCCGCGGATAGACAGCTGAAACGACTGACAAGGAAAGATTGGCGAAAGCCACCCGCCGACTGAAACGACTCCACCTCATCGCGGTATGTTTCCGCCGACCACTTGCCGCGAACCCCTCTCGCATCACCTCCACAATCAGACCGAGCACCTCGGGTCCCTTCAACGTCCAAGCATTAGTTCTCGCGGCCTTGTTTCCAGAATCCACCTTGACAATCATCAGCCAAGAACGACGCATGCACTAGTCGATAAGGTTCGCCCATTGAGAGCGGCTGCCCACACAAACTCTCCGAGACTGTATCGATCGCTGTCAGAACAGCTATACCCGCCAGCGAGCCGCCCCCGCGGGTCGCCTCAATATCGGGCCAGCTTTGCGACATCCCCGGATTCAAGTCACGTTGTTCAGCTGCTGCAGCTAGTCGACATTGGACAAGTTTGAATCTTTTTCCTTGCCAAGATCGATTTAGGTGAGATGGCATGCGCAGCCACGGGATGCAGATGCATCTAATTGCTCTCCGCGTTGCAGTTTCGGCATTTATTCTTCATTTCCCTCGTAATTTCAAAATGCCGTGGTGGGATACGGCTAAGTTGATAGCCTTCCCGGCGGGATGTCTTCGGCTGTGATAATTGTAGGTCTCTTACTTGAATCGCGCTCCTATAACACATGACTCGTCTGGCCATGTCTCTATGGCGAGTGATATCCCCGAGCGTAGCCTTACCTGTATCATCTATCGTTGGCGGTAAACTTTAGACGATAACCCGTGCATTCGTCTACAATGTCGCCAAGACATCTGGAGTAATCCATGGTAAGAGTGGAACCAGTCCACTGGATCAGCCCGCCATTTCAACCCCGACTTGCCTCTTCAAGAGCAACACCTGGTCGCAAGCTGTGCCTTGGCGGGGTGTCGGCACTCAATAATTCACCGTGCTCGCGCCATCGGCAAGACCCTTGAGAGCCTTTATCGCGCTACATTCCCCTTTGACAAGCTGACGCCATCTCCAGTCCTATCAAGGGCCCAGTTTCAGCTGGCATGCGGTAAGGCTGGGTATCATAACTCCCCTACACTACAACCAAGCGCATACGTGCCCCTGGTGGCTTGAGTTTATTATACCTTACTCTAGCAATCATCTAGAACACCATTGGCGAAGCATCTGACTGATCGGCTACATTGCTCTGGTCCTCTAGCTCCTGAACTTTCTTAACGCGGCCTGCCGTTGCTTCCTGCAGGTCTAGACTCTCTTTCCGTAAAGAACAAACCCCTCCCACGCAGCTGTCCTGCGGAAATATGAACCATTCCTACCAAATGTGTGTAAATGTCGGCAGCATATACGCATGATTGGCCGCCCTCAGATAAATCTTGTTTGCCAAGGTTTCCTCAGACATTGCATCTGCTCCCTCGAAGGTTGTAACATGCATTCTGCAAACTGCCTAGGGTAGTGTTTGATCGGTGGCACGTTAGAGCACGACAGGAAATGTCTTTTCCCTAATGAAGCCTTAAACCCTTTGTACCTATGGTGACTTTTCGATTAGACCCGAGAAGGCGCAATTGTCTGCTCGTTCTGCTCGTTCTAAAAACCGAAGCTGCCCATTGGTCACCTCGCCTTACCACACACACACACGCTCACTAATTGGTCGGATTATCTGCGCGACGTTTTCTAGAACAAAGCAACATGTTCGGTACTTTGATGTATGATCTGCAGCACAACGAGCCTACCTTTATCGAGAACAACCCCGAGGCGGTGATAAACCGGAACCGAAGAGAGAAGCCACACATCGCATGCGAATTCTGTCGAGCTCGCAAGGTAGGTGTTTTCTCCACGAGCAGCACTTGGGACTCGTTCTGATGAGAGTGCACTGCGTGAAGCTCCGATGTAATGGGAATCCGAATGGCTGCGACCGATGCAAGGCAGCCTCCAACGTTTGCAAATATCCTACAAACAGAGGCGTTATCCGAAAACGAAAACAGTCCACCGCCTCAACCAAAGACTCGTCACAACCACGCCAGTCTGGCCTTGGAGATACCACAGCACCACAATCACCAACACTTTCCGATCACTTCAAACTTGATCCGGGACTCATGTTTCACACAACTAATAACGAAGCTGAGAAGACAGTTGCGCTGGGTCAGTTGCATCGGCAAAGCTCCCTGCCCAGTCCGGTGCTTGATCTGCCAGCCTGCCCCACTGACTTGATGGGGGAGTTGACCAACGGGCAGAATGAGAAGCATGAGCAGGATCAGATTGACCAATGGCTGGCTTCATGTAGCCTCTTAACACCCAACGGCACAATCGATATGGCCAGCCTGAAGACAGGGGACTTTACTTGGCAGGAGCTTAGCAAAGACATGTCATATTTTGACAATGTGGATGATAGTGGAGATGATGGAGCGAGCTCTCAAGAGACTCAACTCGAGGACTTCGATATGAACGGTAAGCACCATCTGCAATCAACTTGCGGATGCGATGTTCTTTGTTCAATGGCTAACTGAATGATAAGATCCAGCAGAAACTATCGACGACTCATCATCAACGCCATGCTTATCGTCATCAAGCTTGGACATGCTCCTGGACGAGAACTTCCCCACAAATACGAGCGCTCCCCTGCCCAATCCTCCACCATCCAACAAATCACAACAGCCAAGCCGCAAACAGACCCCGGTAGCTTACAAGATGTCGGCGCCTGCACCAAGCCCACTTACGGCGCTACTGGAGACGGCCGAAAACAACTACAAGAAGAAGAGCGAGTGCCGCTGCCTCCGTTTAGCTGCTCATCTCCTCGAGCAACTTGGGAACGAGGGGGCTAATACGGAACAGCCGACGATGGACGGCTTGCTCAACTGCTGTCGCGAGGCAATCAAGGGCTGCGATTCAATCCTTAGCTGCACATTATGCAAGTCCCGGTCCGAAAGCATGATGCTTCTCGCCATGGCGGGGCAGTATCTCAGCAACATCTGCGAAAAGACGGTTCGGTGCTACGTCGACGTCCAGCAGCAGCCCCAGCCGACGAACGCTGACGGAGGTGTGGCCATGTGGTTCTGCTCCTACAAGATCGAGAGCGCATCGGAACGCAACCAGGTTCTCAGATGCCTTGTTACGGGACAGTTGACAGAGTTTTGCCAACTGATCAGCAAGATTAAGGCGCGGGTGGGCACGAGGAAGGCACATCTAGCGCCGCTACTGGGAGCCGAGCGGAAGATACAGTGCATGCGAACCATGTTGATGCAGTGTGAAAGTTATAGAGGATCTAGAAGCAACAGCAGCGACTCGCCGTCACTAGCATAGCGTAATTCACAGATGTCACTTGTCTCACTAGTATTGTTTACGTGAACATGTTGAAGTTTCTCTTTGCTGATGTGTCGGTCTTCTGCCGAGGATCGCGAGGTGTTTCTGGTCGCGATAACTTTTACGACGCATGCATGTGCAACGTTATTGTGGTTCGACAGCTTTTGAGTTCGTCCCAACTCGGCCGAGGAGGAGTAAGCTCGGAGTAATCCTGCTCAGATGAAGTGTCCGGGATCTCGACAGGCAGTGTGTCAAAGCGCATAGCTGATATTGACGGAGGCTCATAGGTCCAACGGCTAAAGTTGCCTCTGGTCGCAGCTGCATGACACTGTGTGCGGAAACTTCCGCGCCGGTAGCCAAAACCAGACAGACTATGGATCACGGAAACAGGCTGTCATCACGTCTTGGTTGCGGCGCAAACATGGTCCTATTCGAGCGAACAGCTCGGAAAACTCGGCCAATTGAATTCTATATGCGATGGAAAAGCATCAATAAAGCTAATATGACCCTTGATCTATGCGGCCTTTACAAGCGTTGAAACATAGCGGCTTTTTTCTCCGATTTTCTCAGCCAAGACGCTCAGGCTCGGGCTGTGAAGCACGTCAAAAATGCTTGTCGTCTCGGCTCCCGCACTAGATACGAGCCAGTTTCTGAGCTCTACCGCAATGAGCGAGTCGACGCCGTATTTGGACACGGGATATTCCTTGTCGATCTCCGCCGCGTCCAATCCGAACATCTCGCCCAACTTTGAGATGATGGCGTCGAGGATGAGGACCACCGCACCGGTGCCGCTCGTGGCAGACTGCAGAGAGTCTGAGAGGCGGGCCGTCGCTTGACTTTGCTGATCACCTCGTCCACGTGGGCCGCCTTGCGCGTTGTGAGTGACCTGGGCAGCCGTGAACCGTTTGTCGTTGACCCACGCGACCGTGGATGTCTCGTCGAACTCTAGAATACCCGTGATGAGCTGAGAGAGGTCGACAGGGCGAAGAGGGTGTTGAATGGCCGTCTCGACAATCTTGAGCATTTGCGCCTCGCTTATATCGGCAAGACCGGTTTTGGTCAAACGCTCCGCAACACCCTCGGTGTTAGCGACAAATCCGACCTCTTGGATGCTGGCGAGGTCAATCGAGACCGCAGGCAGGGACTGAGAAGTCCGGAACTTAGCAAAGGCGTCCTGGAATGTTCCGCCAGCAGAGTAGTTCGCTTGGCTCGTATTTCCGCCGAGGCCAGTCAAGGAGGATAGCATTACGAAGAAGTCAAGGTCGGGGAGGGTGTTGTGGATGTTCCACGTGGCGGCGACCTTGGGACCAGTGGCGACGAGCCATTGATCGTACGTCATATTGGGGAAAATAGAGTCCTAAGTTGCTTTAGGTTTATGCTTACTTGAAAAGACGAAAGGAGGAGGCAACTTACGTTGAGAGTCATGGCCGCCTGGATCACGCCACGAACCGGCGGGAGACTTTGGCTAGCTTGGTCTAGCACCCGGCGGAAGTCTGCCTCTTTCGATACGTCGCAATTTGCCAAGAAAGGATTGCATCCCGCGGCTTTCAGATCTGAAATGAGAGCCTCGCTGTCCGGATGTGTTCTTGCACTGCGGGACAGAATGACGAGGTTCTTGCAGCCGAGGTTGCGTGCCATCCAGCGTGCGATGGACTGGCCGATGCCTCCCATACCGCCAACAATAACGTACGTCGCGTCGGGTGAAAGCCGAGCTGGCTTAGGGCACGGGATAACCTAGAGAACAGTCAGAATCCATGCAATCGGAGGGTAAGTGCGACTGGAAACTATACCTTAACAAGATCCGTCTTCTTGGGGGCCACAACAATCTTTCCCAAGTGCTTGCCACTCTGCATTAACCTAAACGCCTTGTCGACCTCAGAGATAGGGTAAGTTGTCATTGGTGCTACCACTCGAAGTTGCCCGTTTCCGAACATCTCCATGACTCCTTGCAGCACATCTTGAACCGCTTGTCCCTTATACTTGCCTAGTTGGAACAGGTCAACAGCAGCAAACGAAACTGCGCGGCGCAGAGGGCTCATGTCGAGATGCTTGGCAGCCTCCATATCCCGCTTGCCGATCTCAACGAAACGTCCAAATCGTGCCATGCAGTCCCAACTCTCTTTGAGCAGTGCACCCGAGAGGGAGTTGAGAACAACGTCAGCGCCTCGGCCGTTGGTCGCCGCCATAAGTGCAGGCCCGAAGGAGGTATCTCGGCTGGAAAATATGTGATCTCTTGGGATCCCAAACTCCTTCATAACAAAGTCACGCTTAGCTTCGGTCCCGACGGTGACGAAAACATTGGCACCGCGATGCTGAGCAAGCATCACTGCGGCCTGCCCGACTCCACCGGTAGCAGCGTGGATGAGAACGTTCTCGCCCTTGGTAAGCCTGCCGATGTCATACAAGCCATAGTAGGCTGTCGCGAAGACCATAGGAACTGTGGCAGCTTCTTCGAATGACATGTTGTCTGGGATGCGAACAGCACATGGCCAATTGATGGTTACTCTTGTCGCCCAGTGTCCGCGAAGGATAGCGCAGACACGGTCACCAACCTTCAGAGCACTGTCTCTCTGAGCGTCTGAACCGAGTCTAGTGACAACGCCACTGCATTCATAGCCCATGATGGTTTCATCAAGCTGACCTAGAGCAACCATGACGTCTCTGAAGTTCAAGCCGAACGCGCGAGGCTCGATCTCAATCTGTTCTGCGCCAAGAGCGGATTCATCACGGTCGACTTCCCGGAAGCGCAGGGTGTCAAGTAATCCAGCAGTGCCGACCTCCATCTGAAGATCGAACTTGGAGTCCTTGGCATCAAACTCTCTGATCTCTGGCTCAGGTTCACTGCCTTCGGGAGCGAATGCTTTGTTTTCTTTGTCGTCGTTGTAGATACGGGAGATATGGATGAGTGAGTTTTCAACGGCATATTCGCAGTCAATGTCTCTTGAACTTTGTGAAAAGTCAAATGAAGTCTCAAAGACATCGGCGATGAAGTCCACATTCTTCTCCGACCACACCGGATCCTTGGTGTCAAGGTCAAGGGAGACGTAGCGCCTTCCAGCGTCTTCCATCCTCAGAGTTCTGAGAAGACCAGAGTGCATGGCCATATCGGGCTCCAAGCCCTTGATGAGACTAGCCCTCGTGACCCAGAGAACACCCCGAGCAGTCGTCAACAGCCGCTGTATGCGCGCGAACTCGTCCTTGGTCAGGCGGCTCAGAAGAGGCGCAACCATTTCGACAAGCATGATGCAAACTTTGTCCGTGGCATCCACCTTCTTCCAATCCTCTACGGTAGTAGAGGCTCCAATGTTACGTTGAATGCTGCTCTGAAGGCTCTGCAGCCAAGGGGCGGGTGCCTTCTCTGAGGGCGAAAGAATGGTGACTTCTGAAGGATAAGAAGTCGGCGCGGCCGCTGTTGAAGTCATGACGCTGAAAGAGTAGTTTGCCTCGTCTTCCATATCACGAACCTCCAAGTCAATCCCGGAAAAGCCGCTTGCCTTCAACACCCTGCTCCAGTGGTCGACTGTGAGATTGGGGCCACCCTTTCGCTCTGACTCTTCGGCAAGCCACCAACCAGGCAGTGCACCGAAGATCAGCTGGACGTCTAGAGTATCCTTGGTGGTCTCCACCAGAATGAGCTTTCCGCCAGGCTTGAGCAGAGAGCGAACATTCTTCATCGTCTTTTCCATGTTCTTTGTGGCGTGTAGAACTTGGCAAGCGATGATGAGGTCGTAGGAACCAGGGGTAAAGGACTGCTCGGTGGGGTCGGACTCAATGTCAAGCTTCTTGTAGCTGATCATGTCACCATACTCGCCAAACTTCTTCGCGGCTGCTTCGAAAAAGCCAGCAGACACGTCGGTGAAGGTGTAGGACGAGAAGCGGTATCTGCCGTCTGGGGTGTCCTCGGTCAACCCCTTGAGAACGGATCCTGTGCATCCACCGGTACCACCTCCGATTTCCAGAACCTTGGCTCGTGGGTTCTTCATGGAGTAGAGATGGGCCAACTCCTGGACTTGCGCATAGGAACGGTTGCAACGCAGAGCCTTCTCATAGAACTCATATAGGAGGTTGCCTTCCATCATGACTTCGAGAGGAGCCACCTGCTTCCGGAGGATCTGAGACAGATTTCTTCCAATACGGCAAAGAAGGCGGCCATTGACGCTCTGAGAGGCAACTTCGTCGAAGAGCATGTGCTTCATTCCCTTGCTTGCTTTGGCCCAGGAGGCGCTGCCACGAGCAAGATTGCCTACAAGACCAGCTTCGTAGTTGGACTGCATCCAGTTGTACAAGGATTTATGGTACCACTCCATGTCGGCGAGAGCCTGTTCATCGGAGCTCAAGTCCTGGATAGCGTCTTGGATGAAGTGCCAAGCAGCTCGGACGAGCTTCTTGTTGACCGACAGTTCCTGTGCACCAACATCGAATCTCAAGGGCTGTACGATTGTCTCAGTAGGCATCAGCGTCATATCAGGATGCCACAACATCTTGAATAAGAGCTTGGTGACATTCTCTGATGCGTCGATGTTATTCCCGCCGCCGACGGCCTGGCAGAAGAGCCCCTTGACCTCCAAAAGTGTTGTGTCAGGGTGTTGTGGGTCGGAAGTGGTAATGGTGGAGCGGAATCCTGAGCGGTCCTGCTTGTCCACGGTCGCAAGAGACTGGAATTGGCTTCCAGGAGAGGACGCGAGTGACTGAGAAACAAAGATCTCTCCAATAGCACGAGGCATGACCATGGAATTTTGGTACGCGTCTGATGACAGCGCCGCATACGCCCCTTGGAAAATTGAGTCCAGTGTTGTGGGATGAAGCACGTGAGAGCTGGCGGATTTGACGTCCGCAACCTGAAAATGGAACTTCGAGCCAAAGTCTTGTGCTTGAATGTTGATCATGTTTTGGAAGGTTGGACCATGTTGAAGGCCCATCTTCCTCAGACGACCAAAGAGCTCGCTAACCTCAACAGGTCGTTGAACGCTATCCTGCACGCCGTTTGAGAGGCTGCTGGATACCTCGATCGGCGGCAGAACTGCTTTTGTCTTCTTCCTCTGTGAGATGTAGCCGTGGATGTGCTCGGTCCATGATTCTCCATCGGCACTGGGTGACTTGAGCGAGAACTCATACCATCCTGGCTCTAGGTTCTTGTTGTCGCATGGATGCAGAGAAAGCTGGACCTCAATACCGGCCTCCGTGTCCGGGATCACAAGTGCATTGCTGATCTGGATGTCCCTCAGGCAATAGCCATCGATTGTGTCCGCATCGAAATCAGAGAGCTGCCGTATAGCCTCAATCGCCATGGCAATACCACCAGCACCCGGGTAAACGATGTCAGACTGAACCAAATGGTCCCGAAGCCATGGTAGCTCGGATGCCTTGAGGAAATGTCTCCAGGTAGGGCTCGTCGCTGCGGGCCCAGGAAGCAGTGAACCCAGCAGCTCATGGCGGACATGCTTCCTGTTGCGATGTGCAACATTGAGCCGTGACTCTTGCCAGAAGCTGTTAGTGTGGTTCCAGGGGTAGGAGGGGAGGTCCGCCACAACATGGTAGGTCTCGTGATTATTACGGCGATTAACAGCGGCCAGATCTACAGGGTAGCCCTTGCACCACAGAGACCCTGCCGCGGTTTGCATAGCAACCGCTGCGTTCTGGCCTCTAATCAAGCAAGAAGCATACGGCAAGCTAAGATCCTTCATTGAAGGAGTTTTGGAGATTTGTCTGATTGGCCCAGCCAATGCGGAATGGGGGCCAATTTCGAGGATGAGATCGACATTGGCTTCGGTGGAGGCAGTGTCCACGCACATCCTCTCGAATGATTGCGAGAAGAGCACCGGCCACAGAAGGTTGTTCACCCAGTGTTGCGGCCCAAGCTTCTCGGGACTTTCAACGAGCCCTCCTGTGACTGGGGAGGAGTAGACAATCTTGTTCCACTTCAACTTCGGCTGGATGACGTCTTTCAACGCCTTCAGGTATTCGTCGGCCATGGGGAGCATGTGGTGGGAGTGGTATGCCGACTTGACCTTAAGCTTACGAGCGAATATCTGGTCATTTGCAAAGTCCTTCTCGAGGCGATCGATTGCATCAAGGTCGCCGGAGAGCGTCACGCTTGAAGGGCTGTTGACACAGGCCACTGTTACCGTGCCCTTGTCAACCCCATGCTCCGCCAGATATGACCAGGCTTCGTCGGATCCAAGACCGACAGCCATCATCCCGCCCGGCGCTGAAGAAGCAGTGTGATATTTGTCGGTCAGGGCACCACGGAAGTAGGCCACACCCAATGCCTCCTCAAAGGTAAGAGCTCCTGCAGCATAAGCAGCGGCAATCTCACCACTCGAGTGACTCGTTACTGCATTCGGACGGATACCCCAAGACTTGAGTAGGTCTACCAAGCAGATCTGCAGCGCAACGCAGACAGGCTGGCTTAGCCTCGGCTCGTTGACGCGAGTTGACTTCTCGTCTCGTTGCAACTCTTCTACAACGGACCAGTCCGCACCGTAGTCGGCAAGAACAACGTCGGCGTGGAGAAGCGATTTCTGGAAAGTCGGATAAACAGAGATCAGCTCGCGTCCCATCGCATGCCATTGTGCTCCCTGGCCGTTAAACACGAAGCCAATGCGTGGAGGCTCCTTGGCGAGTGTGACGGCTTTCTTGACAGGATCGTCTAGGGCCTCAATCAAGCCCTGTTGCCAATTCAAACTTGAAATTGCAACTCTCCAGGGGAAATGCGAGCGTCGAGTATCGAACGTGTAAGCAAGATCGTCAAAGTCAACTGCGGCACCTGTTGACTTTCGGCTTTCCAGATAAGCCTTCAAGTTAGAAACCATTTGTGTCGTGACCGTGGAGTCCTTGCTGCTGAGAACGACAAGCCGGGGTTCCTCTGTCTTCGTTGTTGTCGCAGTAGTGTCATGGAGATGCTCATTTGGACCGTCAATGATTACATGACCGTTGGTTCCACCGTAGCCGTAGTTGTTGACAGAGACGCGACGTGGCATACCCTCGGGCCATTTCTGGGAGACCAGTGGGACGCTGACCTTCAAGGCCGCCATGTCGATCTTCGGATTCGCCTCTTTGTAGTTCAAACTAGGGGGAATGATGCCATGCTTCAGCATCATGACGGCCTTCACCACTCCCGCAATTCCACTTGAAGCCTCCAAGTGTCCCAGGTTGGTCTTGATGGAGCCAACTAGAACTGGGTTGTCGGCGGTACGGCCCTTACCGAACACGCGGCTAATCGCACTGGCTTCTATCGGATCCCCAGTCGGTGTTCCCGTCATGTGGGCCTCAACATAAGGGGTCTTAGAGGGATCCAGTCCTGCTCGGCGATAGCAGGCGCGAATGAGGTCTTCTTGAGCCTCTGATGAAGGTGAAGTGATCGTTGGGGTCTTCCCGTCCTGGTTGATTGCAGTCTCTCGGATGATAGCATGGACCGGGTCCCCATCCGCCAAGGCATCCCGAAGAGGCTTCAGTAGCAGGGTCGCAATTCCCTCGCCGCGACCATAACCGTTAGCCCGGCTGTCCCAAGCGAAACATCGACCGTCGGCACCAAGAACGCTGTGGTGAATTAGCTTAAGCTCTAGAACCTAATACAGAAGGGAAATACAGAAGGGACCTCTTTGACTTACCCAAGACTTGACATGACGATGAATGGGTCGGGGTTCAAGAGAAGGTTTGATGCTCCAACAACAGACATCCGAGACTCTCCATTCCGAATGCTCTGAACTGCCAGATGAAGAGCAGCCATACTTGCGGAACAGCCAGTATCCGTCGTTAAGCTAGGGCCACGAAGGTCAAAAAAGTGCGAAATCCGGTTTGACATCATCGCCACACCATTGCCTGTCAAGGCAGTTCTTGGCAATGTGTCTGGATCTCGCATAAGACTATCGTGGTAATCTCGGGAGAATGAGCCCATAAAAACAGAAGTGTCGGTTCCTGCCAACTTATGCAGAGGAATTCCGGCTAGATGGTCGATGAGGTCAGCCTATTGTTGTCGAATTTCGATCGATGTAATTTACCATTCTCAGAGGCTTCAAAGACTGACTCTAGGAGCATTCGAATTTGGGGATCCATAGCCTAGGTAAGAGGGTAAGCTATTTGATACGCCGTTGAGATCAAATATCAGGGCAACTTACATTGGCAATTTCTGCAGTGAAATTGAAGAACGATGCATCAAACTTAGAGACATCGTCGCGAATAAAATGTCCACCGACCACATTGGACTAGTTGGTCGCTTGTTAGCATTGAGCTACGCTTTTGCGATGGATTGAAAACACGTACCATTCCAATTTTCGCATGATCTTTGTCGTAAAATGCGTCCGAGTTAAACCTCGACTTTGGAATAGGAGACCATCCATCCCGTCCGTCGACGACAAGTTGCCACAGCTTCTCAGGTGTTGTTGCATCGCCTGAGAACTTGCAACTCAAGCCAATGATGGCGATGGGCTCTGCCGGTGCCCCACTAGGTGATTGGACGCTGTCCACTGGAGAGCTCAGCTCTGAGGAGGTTGCATGACTCATGTAAGGCGCCATTGTAGGTGATTATTGTGATAGGTCTCTGAGCTCAGTTGCTTCACACGGGCCACAGTAAGTTGCGTCTTGGTTATGGCAGAGAGTTAACTGGGACTTCCAGATGGTGGGTACCCGTGATCGTAAGAATCGTCGATGAGCGGATGGTTACTAAGAGGTTCAACCCATTCTACAGCCTGCCAACTCTGATGCAAACCCTCTATTGATACAGAATCGGACTGGAAAATTGTGTCTCCAAGCTGCAAATCCGAAGGTTTGGCTATGCAATTTTCACCTCAGCAACCGGATCGCCGAAAAGGATGAGGACCGAACGACTCGGCCTTGAAAACAATCTCCCACCTTCCGCCAGTTGTGACCAGGTCAGATCTAATCTTGGCTATGCAATAAGGCCCTTCCTAAATGGGCAGCGCCGTGGCTCTCCCACCCCTCCCCGGAGCAAAACACGGGATGAAGCGGGAGGGACAGACGCCCCGGAAAGTCTCGTAGCAATTGCGGCAACTCTATTTGATGGGCATGTCCTTAGACTATCTGGGGTCAGGGGTCCGCGGTGAGAGCCCCGGTAAAGTTCATCACGACTCGTGGCACCAATGGCGGTGCAACTTTGGACGATGAGCTGAGAGTGACACGCGAATGTAACCACTGAAGGCTGCAGCGCGTTGATGATGCGACCCTAGAAGGGTAACCCGATTTGTAATGCCATGTGGGAAGCGTTTGCTGCATTACGCGTGTTTGGCTGCTGAATGACTACCCAGGACTACTCGGAACACATTGAAATCGTTGGTTCCTGTCGATTGCTCCTGCTAGTGTCTGCAATCAACTCAATGATCGTGTTGTAAACATCAAATTGATTACAGCGTCACATCGGAAGTAACGCTATCAAACACCATTCTGACATTCTCGTCGACTTTCAGACAACTCCGATTCAACATGCCTTCTGCAGTAAACCTGTCCAAATGGGCCAAAATGGGCGGTCGCAAGTCGAGCGTCAAATCCGAAGAGCCCTCGGTCACTGAACAGCAGGTTCCCGACAGCCCGCCTGCAGACCCTAGTGCCGATGGTCCGACTGGGCTAAAGCTACTTGCAATTACACTCGGGTTATGCTTGACGCTATTCCTGGTTGGCTTGGTAAGAGATCCCGTGACCACCCTCTCACGATCTATGCTAACGTGGATGTCATGTAGGATAACATCATCATATCCACGGCTATACCACGAATCACCGACGAGTTCCATTCAATCAACGACATCGGCTGGTACGGGAGTGCCTACTTGCTCACAACATGCACATTTCAGCTCACCTTCGGAAAACTGTATACCCTCTTCTCCATCAAAACTATATACCTTGTCTCAATCTTTATCTTTGAAGTTGGATCAGCGATATGTGGTGCAGCTCCACAGTCAGCCGTCCTCATCGTCGGAAGAGCCATCGCTGGGGTCGGCTGTTCTGGGATTCTGGCCGGAACCTTTACCATTATCGCCGTCATCGTGCCGTTGCCCAAGAGACCTGCCTACACAGGTCTTGTGGGCGGGGTCTACGCGATTGCCTCAGTGGTTGGGCCACTTCTTGGAGGAGCCTTTACAGACAAAGTGACGTGGAGATGGTGTGTAAGTGTACTCCTCAAACCTTTAATTGACTTGTCCGTGACTAATGGCACGTAGTTCTACATCAACCTACCCATTGGCGCCGTCTCCCTAGCTATCATGATCTTCGTCTTCAAGTCACCGCCACGACCGGACTCCGATAAAGACCTAACTTTGGTGGAGAAGTTTCTCCAGGTGGACCCCCTAGGCACAGTGGCGCTGATGCCGGCTGTCATCTGCTTGCTTCTCGCTCTTCAATGGGGCGGAACCGTTTATCCCTGGAGCGATGCGAGAGTGATTGTGCTCTTCGTGCTGTTTGGAGTTCTTTCCATTGTGTTCGTCTTCATTCAAATTCGCAACGGCGCAAACGCTACTTTGCCCATCACCGTCATTTCTCAGAGGAGTGTTGCAGCGGCTTGCTGGTTTTCAGTGTGCACAGCCGGTGCTGACTTTACTCTTCGACAATACATCCCAATCTGGTTCCAGGCGATCAAGGGCGTTTCGGCGGTCGACTCTGGTCTGATGAACCTCGCACTCATTCTGGCGACAGCCCTCGCCTCAATCGTTAGCGGCATCGGTATTACCAAGATTGGATACTACAACCCCTTTATGATTGCTGCTACGCTGTTCATGTCGGTCGGCGCTGGACTGCTCACAACGTGGAAGCCCGATGTCCCTTCCAGAGACTGGATTGGATACCAGGTTCTCTACGGACTAGGCTCCGGCCAGAGCATGCAGACACCGTTGATGGTAGTCCAGACAGTACTCCCGATGGCCGAGATCCCACTCGGCACAGCCCTCGTCATGTTCTTGCAAACATTCGGAGGAGCCATTTTCATCTCGGTGGCGCAGAATGTCTTCACCAACGAGCTCCGCAATGGGTTAGCGAAAGACTTCCCAAATCTCAACGCGACAGCCATCGTCGATGGAGGAGCCACGAGTATAAGATTGCCAGGCGTGTTGCCTGATGGCATGCTCGAGCCTGTCTTGCGTCTTTACAGCAAGTCTCTGACAAACTCCTGGTATGTCGCTCTGGGTCTGGCATGTGCGAGTATTGCAGGAAGTACTCTAGTCCAGTGGAAGAGTGTGAAAAGTACCGAGGCACCTCCTTCTGCCGACGGAGACGCCAAGAACAAAATGAGTGGAGCGGCGGACGCGATGGAAATGAAGCAACAGGACCTCAGCCCCACCGATTCCAGCGCAAATGATGTGTTTAACAAGCGGAACGATGCTGTCTGAGGGATGATGACAGAAAGTCCGGATCGGCTGGTATTCGCGGTTCTCGCATAGTTGTCTTATTCTCTATAGACTTTTTAATTCTGAAGAAACTGGGTTCTTACAAGTGCCGGGCAGTTTTTCAATGTGAATGATGTCGAAGAATCCACTCCTACGTGCAGGCCGATTCGGAGTTGAAATTCTCGATAAATTAAAACCTGCAAGCTTGTCAGTCATTATGGAGCTTTGGACGACACAGGCCCAAAAAACGTTTCAAATGACACCGGATGACGGCGGCTGACTTTCAAATGAGACGAAGGCGTGTGCTTCTCAAACTAGGGTCGTACTGCTTCTCATGCTCGTCTGTGGCAACATAGGTATTCTCATGAATCTCAAATTCACTATCTATATGCCGGATTTGCTTCCCATCTAGCTACGTCTGGTATCATAGAAATGACGGGGGTTGTCTGTAATACTGATCTACAGCCCACTCCATAGCCCTAACAACTGCCTTGATCTCTGAATCCTTCTTCGGGGGATGATGTCCTCCCGAATGTTGAAGCTTTTTCGAAAGCCTTGGGTCACACATTTGATATCCTACCTCATGCATGTCGTGCATGAAGGGGAAGTCCCGTCTGCCGGCCACATGGACAGTCGGGATGTGAATGCGCTCTGAAAGTAACATGGGATGCAAGACCCGTGGAACAATACCACCCACATCCCGAAAGAAATCTTGGTTGAAGTCCGGCAAGACTGCTCCAATCTTCAGAGCTGATTGAAATGTGCGTACGAGGCAGTCGTTGAAGACTTGTTGTCGTGGAGGAAGATCTACGGCGCTTGTTCCCGTACGGCGATATGCACAGAGCTCCTCTATCTCAGGTTCGCAATATGTTGCGTCGGCCGAAAATGGCACTACTGAGGAGAAGAGCACCGCGAACTTGAAGTCAGGCTCCTCGCCATTGACTTGCTGGTGGTAGATGTAAGAGAGGGCGACAGAGGCCCCTTGGCTGAAGCCCAATATTCCATCGAATGGACCAAGCTCGTCGACCGTTGTGGCAATGTGTTGATGTGCAGCCTCAATTTCTCGGGGTGAATACCCAGTAAGGTGTGAATAGAATGGCCCCGGAAGAGCCGGGCTCATACCTGAAAGCATATTGTCAGCTTCGTGTCTTTGCAGCATGCAGGTCATTCCTGAGGTGTTCGCAGAATGCAGGTCATTTCTTAGTTCAGCTTACCAGGTCCTCGGTGAGAGGGAACCGGCCCATCAACCAACACAAACTCGTAGCTTGCATCGACTGATTTCATCAGCCCTACAAGCTGGCTCTCTAGAATCTTGGCAGAACTGCCGACGCCGTGCAATGCGAGAATCCTCATGGCTTCTAGAAAGAAAATGACAGCAGTGAGTACGAAGTCAATAAGGAAAAGTACCTTCGAATGCACAACTTCGTAGATGCAAGATAAGAAAGGATATTAACAACCGAATCCGACGTTATCTTCTTGAGCTCTAGCTGTCAGGTACCTTGGCATCCCATCTGATAGTTTACGCGGGCCGTCCGGTTTGGGAAGTCTGTGTACAATTTACCTATCTGGGCCCACACCGGTGCTCTTCTGACAGCGCCGATACTCATTTTGGGGTAGGTAACAAACTGCTGGATCAGGTTCCGGACAGGGATTGGCTGTGGATCTACGACAACGAAAGAGGCGTTACTTGTATGGCAGTGCGTAGATTTGGCTGCGATGAAGCGAACCCGAGTTGAGAATAATGGCAACTCTGTTCTGCCTCTAAGCTTCGATAACTATTCCTCACATTACAGGTTACACGCGTAGACACCATCGTCGCTTAGGTAACTTACACACATTGAGCCCCAAAATTCACTATGAGTCCGTGCAGCGAGCAAGAACCAATTGCCATCATTGGGGCAGCATGTCGCCTACCCGGTGAGACAACGTCACTTGGAAGATTATGGGACATGATCAGTCATGCCAGGAGCGGTCACGGCAGAGTTCCATCTTCGCGATGGGATGCAGATGTTTGGTATCATCCTGATCCAGATCGCAAAGGATCTGTAAGTGAGACCTTCCAGTCTTGTGGAAATTGAGCAATTTGTTAACGTTACCGGCTTTGAAGATCAGCGTGAAGCATGGGTACTTTCTGGAAGATGATGTCTCTGTATTCGACGCCCCAT
Source organism: Colletotrichum sp. SAR11_59 (assembly GCA_025328345.1). Lineage (NCBI taxonomy): Eukaryota > Fungi > Ascomycota > Sordariomycetes > Glomerellales > Glomerellaceae > Colletotrichum > Colletotrichum sp. SAR11_59. The sequence continues at coordinate 116,588 of JAKMXC010000026.1, forward strand.
TTTTCTCAATGACGGCCAAAGAGGCGGCGGGTATGGATCCCATGAAGAGACTACTTCTCGAAGTGAGTTATGAGGGATTTGAAAATGGTAAGTTTCACGCTCTATCTTGTGCGAAGCTTTGGTATTGAGACATTGTTAGCCGGCATTCCTGTGGACACCCTTATGAACTCCCAAACTGGATGCTATGTTGGTTGCATGACGAACGATTATGAGCAACTATCGACTCATGAGATTTATGACGTTGGAGATGTTGCAGCCTCCGGGATGAGTGAGGCTATGACAGCGAACCGAGTGTCTTGGTACTTTGGATTACGAGGACCCAGTCTAACCCTTGACACCGCATGCTCATCAAGCCTCTACGCCCTTCACCTCGCTTGCCAGTCACTGAAATTGGGCGAGACCAATATGGTAAGACATCCACTCGCATCGAAAGAAATCCAGAGAATAACACTTTTTCAGGGACTTGTTGCCGGTGTTAACTTGATCTTACATCCCAACTTTATGCATCAACTCTCGTCAATGCACATGTTGAGTCCCGAGGGAATCTCTCATGCCTTTGATCACCGAGCAAATGGTTATGGTAGAGGCGAGGGAATTGGATGTTTAATCGTAAAGAGGTTAAAGGACGCCTTGAGGGATGGAGACACAATCCGCGCTGTAATCCGCGGCACGGGCACCAACGCAGACGGAAAGACGCCTGGCATCACGCAGCCAAGCTCGGAAGCGCAGGCGGAGCTGATCAGGAGCACATACGAGGCTGCAGGCTTACCTTTCTCTGACACACAGTACTTTGAGGCTCATGGCACTGGTACGCCTCTCGGAGTAAGAAGATACCATTCTCGTCCCGCGTCCTCGAGTACTGACAATTGCTAGGACCCGATTGAGCTGTCAGCAATCGGCGCCACACTAGGCACCGGTAGAGACCCGGACTCTGGGCCGCTATTCGTGGGTAGCATCAAGGCAAACGTCGGCCATACTGAAGGATGCTCAGGGCTAGCTGGTGTTCTCAAGTCCATCGTCTGCCTCGAAAAGGGGATCCTTGTTCCCACAGCCGGCATCGAGAAGGTGAACCCGAAGCTGAGGCTTACAGATTGGAACTTGGCCTTGCCTTCAGAAAATATGTCTTGGCCTTCCAAAGGACAGCGCAGAATCAGTGTCAACTCATTTGGCTTTGGTGGTGCCAACGCGCACGTCATCCTGGATGATGCTCACAACTACTTGAGAAACCGAGGTTTGCTGGGCAACCACAATACCACCACCTTGGAAGACGACTCATCAGAATCTGGCATAAGCATGAGATCCGAGTCCCCGAGACAAGAGTCGCACAAAAGGCTTTTCGCTTTCAGCACCAAGGACCAGACTGGGATTGATCGCCTTGGTCCTCTCTTTGACGACTTCTTGTCAAACAAGGAAGCCACATCAAACGCAAGATTTCTCGGCGACCTGGCATACACTCTCACGGGCCGCCGATCTCATTTTGAGTTTCGAAGCTTTGCAGTCGCAGAATCAGTATCAGACCTACAGACCCAAATTGAAAAGGGATTGCCGAAGTCCAAACGCGCTTCGAAACACGACAATCCTATCTTCGTCTTCACTGGCCAAGGAGCTCAGTGGCCTGCCATGGGTAGAGAGCTACTCAACAACTGCATCTTCCGAACGAGCATCCATAAGTCGCAGGTCTTACTGGAGCACTACGGGTGCCCGTGGGATTTGATCGATGAATTGTCAAAGACTTCTGATTCCAACGTCGATCTTCCTCAGTACAGCCAGGTACTATGTACGGTCCTTCAGATCGCGCTGGTGGACCTGCTGCGGGCCTGGGGTGTCATCCCGAAAGCTGTTGTCGGCCACTCAAGTGGCGAAATAGGTATGGGATCAATTTCGAAAGGAGCTATTGTACAACTCGCTAACATTAACATAGGCGCGGCCTATGCTTCCGGACTCATCTCTCGCTGCAATGCTGTTAAGGTGGCCTACCTCCGTGGAGTTTGTTCCGCCAAGGTCGCCGATATTGTAAGCCCTCGAGTCGGCGCCATGCTCGCAGTCGGGCTGAGCGAAGATGAGGCAGCCACATATCTGGATCAAGTGTCTCTCGGTTCTGCTGTGGTGGCATGCGTCAATAGCCCCTCAAGCGTGACACTCTCGGGAGACCAGGATTCCATCTCTCAATTATGCGAGCTGATATCTGCTGATGGTAAATTTGCCAGAATGCTTCGCGTCAAGACGGCTTATCATTCCCCTCACATGAGCACTGTCGCCAAAGAGTATGTCGATCGCATGGGAGTCATTCTGCCACTCTCCGACGAAGATCAAGTTGCGCCCATGTTCTCATCTCTCACCGGCAGTCGCGTAACCTCGAGAGATCTCGATGGTTCCTATTGGATGAAGAACATGTGCGAACAAGTCCGTTTTTCTCAGGCCATGAACAATCTCCTGGAACATTCACCAGACGCATCGAAGGGACGAAGTCGCAATCGTACGGCATGGAGCGCCTTCATCGAGATCGGTCCCCATGGCGCGCTGCAAAGCCCAGTTAACGAAATTGTCAAAGCGAGCCAGAGCAAGGCTGCAAAGGAGGCGCTGTATTTCTCTGCTATCACGCGTGGCAAAAATGCAGAGTCTACCTCCTTGCAACTCGCGGGACAGTTATGGGCCTCTGGACACGCTGTGAATCTTCTTCATGTCAACGGCATCATACCTGAGACTTTACCAATGGCGCTGCCAGATCTCCCGTCATATCCTTGGAACCACAGCAAGAGCTACTGGCATGAGTCAACAGTGGCACGTTCAAACAGGTTCCCTTCCGGACCACGGACCGACCTCCTTGGCGTTGCCGTCGACTTGCAGAACCCAGTGGAGCCGAGGTGGCGGAACTACCTGCGCATCTCAGAAAACCCTTGGATTGAAGACCACAAGATCACTGGAACCACGCTTTACCCAGCAGCTGGCATGATCGTGATGGCCATGGAAGCTGCTCAACGACTAGCTGATCCAGACAGACGCCTCAGGGGAATCACCTTCCAGAATCTGAAGTTTGAGCGAGGTCTCGTCGTGCCTTCCAGAGATCAAGCTGTTCAGACTGAAGTCAGCCTGCGCCCTGACGACTCGATGCCCTCGACTTGGAGCTTCACTGTCTACTCCACAGTTTCGGTGGGATCATGGACCAAGCATTGCTACGGATCCCTCACGCTCGACTACGAGAACGATAATCGCAACCGCCTTGGTCCTTCGGAGACAGAATGGCGAGCCTTCGCCGCCGAGCGACAGGACATTGAGCAGAATGCGTCTGAGGAGCTTGACATGGATTCCTTCTACGACGACCTCGAGTCTGTGGGTGTTGAGTACGGCCCAACTTTCAGAAACGTCTTTCAAGCTGCAGCCGTGCCTGGAGAATACACTGCTTGCGGTTCTATCGCAATCCCTGACACCAAGTCGGTTATGCCCTCCAATTTCGAGTTCCCCCATCTGATCCACCCCGCCACTATGGACGCCATCTTCCACCTCCTCTTCATCGCCTTCACCGACGGGAAGCCGTTGGAGGAAGCTGCGGTCCCGTACACGTTGAAACACATGTACATTTCGACGAATTTGCCTCAGGGTGACGGCAGTATCTACACTGGCTTTGCCAAGCGCCTCCGAACAAACGGTCGCGAGACATCCGGTGATTTGATCGTCTCGGATGAGGACTGGTCAGCGCCCAAGCTCATCGTCCGCGACTTCGCCCTCAGGCAGGTAACCTCATCTAGAGATGCATCATCTCCTAGCGAGTCTGCTCGAAGGGTATGTGCTAAGCTCCGCTGGAAAGAGGACTTGGACTTCATTCGCGATCCGGTCACGCTGCAGGGTTCGCTTTCAGCTGCGGGTGTTGGAGAAGTGGCGGCAGCTGTCTTGCAGCTATTTGACCGACTACGTCACAAGAAGCCAAACTGCAAAGCGCTCATTGTGGTCGCGGATGCGACCGACTGGGCTCAAAGGCTGCTGCAGGACCTACTGCACGCAGCCACTACTGCCAGTGAGGGAAATATCCAATCAACCAACAAGCTCTTGTTAGTCATGACTACCAAGGACGCAAGCAACATCATCGACTGTCTCCCCAAGCCTTCTCAGCATGCTATAAATGCGGAAGAATGGCTTGCTCAAGATGACGAGCCACTCCCGTTCTCAGACGAGAGCTTCGACTTGTTACTTGCTCTCGATGACCCATCCAATAGCATTTATCACTCAGCCGGCTTCTATAGGCTTCATGAAGGATTGCAGCCGAAAGGCTACCTTGGCATTATTGAGCCTATTATCGCGCCTGGCTCAAATAGGGAGACTGTGGGAGATATGTCTTCTTCGGGCCTACAGACAAGGACCACTATCTCAGAAGCAGAGTCATGCCGTACTCTTACCCTCTCCCAGAAGTCTTCTGCATCGAATTCCACGACTGTTCCAGAACATGTCTTCCTGCTCCATAGAGCTGATTCGACTCTGCCTCAGGATCTGCAAGCCATGTTGACGGCCCGACTCAACGCACTTGGATGCCAAGTCCATCCAGTCACGCTGGAGCAGGCTCGTGATCTACGAGCAAAGCATGTTATATCGCTTCTCGAGGTTGAATCTCCATTGGTGTACTCTTGGACTTCCGAGGAGTTCCTGCAGTTCAAGACATTGGTCTCCGGTGCGAGTCACTTGTTCTGGGTCACCCGTGGTGGAGGGCTGCAGAACTGGGATGGCGGGCTCGAGTTCGCCCCCTCTCAAGGACTTCTCCGAGTGATGCGCACGGAGTATTCTCATATCACCTTGCCACATCTGGACCTTAGCCGAGGTGGCTATCTCTCGTCGGAAGCAACTGCCGATGTGATCATGAGCGTTTGGCACACCTCCCTCGCGGATGATTCTTCACAGCTTGAGCTGGAGTACGCGGAACTCAATGGGACAATCTTCGTGCCCAGATTCGTGGAAGATGAAGGTATCGACATCGACTTGGGTCCAAGAGATCAAAGTCTCAAGCCAATTATGCAGGCTCTGGGAAACGACAATCCACGCACGCTCTCTCAACAAGATCACCGCCTTGTCTGGGTTGATGATGATATATCGGCATCTCCCATCTCAGCGGAGGTTGAGATCAATGCTGAGTATCTCGCCGTACAGAAGAGTAGTGCAGATTCTTCGGAGGGCCAAACTTCCGCTATCTCAGCCATGGCCGTCACGGGCAATATCGCTGCGACGTCACCGGAAGTCACGTCTGTTCACGTTGGTCAGCTCGTCATTGCCTTGCGTTCCGGTTCCTGTCATACCAAGCCTCGGGTTCAAGAGTCACTGGTGAGAGTCTTGCCTGACACCATGCAACCCGAAGAGGCCTGTAAAACTATCCCTGCTTTGGTTGCGGCGCAGTATGCGTTGTCTCACGTTGCAAGACTTGAAGATGGACAGACGGTTCTGATCCACGGAGGAGAGACATCTGTTGGTCAGATGGCTGCCCAACTTGCACGCTTATTGGGCGCGACTGCTTTTGTGACTGCGGAGGGTGCGTCCGAGAACGCGAACCTAAGCCAGAGCTTCTGTCTTGACTCAACCCACATCTTCGAAGACATTTCAGACCATTGCAAGAAGTTGATATTGCGACAGACGGACAACCGAGGTGTAGACCTCATCCTGAACTGCCGCCAGGCTCTCCCAACGTCAACGTGGTTCGAGTGCCTGGCAGATTTCGGCTTCTTCGTAGACATCAGCGGAGAGAATGGTTCTCATTCGGTCAACACAAGCCCGGCCCGAAATGCCACAGTCGTTAAGGCCGACCTATCTCAACTGTTTCAAGCAAAGCCGGCACTTGTAAGCAGACTTTTCAACAGTGCTTGCGATCTGATCGAGAGTGGTCAGATCAGCCCAATCAATCCAAGTGTCGTGCGATCTGTTTCCGAGTTCATCAGCATTGATGCCGAAGTTGGCCCCACAGACTTTGTTCTGCGACTAGATGCAGGTGACAAAGCCCTCATTGCCCCATCTCGTCTTCCAGAGCTCGAACTCGACGGGGAGGCTACATACATTCTTGCCGGTGGCCTCGGGGCCCTCGGTCTTCAGATTGCTGAGATGATGTTCGAGCATGGCGCCGGTCATGTTGTCTTCCTTTCACGCTCAGGAGGGGACAAGGCCCAGGCTGAGCTGGACGACTTCCGCAACCGAGGATTGAAGGTGGACGCATTGAAGTGTGATGTTTCCGACGCCTCTCAGGTTGAAGCCGCGGTGAAGGCCTTGATTCAAAGCCAACGTCGCATCAAGGGCGTCATTCAGTGTGCCATGGTTCTAGAGGTACGTATTCCCTGCTTGCGAGGCATATATCGTAGACTTGACTGATAGCGCAAGGACGCCATTTTTGAGAACATGACATACGATCAGTGGCGGAGATCGACACGCCCTAAGATTCAAGGTACCATGAATCTTCACAATTACATGCCGAAAGACGTCGACTTTTTCATCCTTCTCTCCTCCATTACTTGCGTCATCGGCAATGCAGCCCAATCAAACTACGCTGCTGGTAACACCTTTGAGGACGCCTTTGCTCACTATCGCCGAAGCAAAGGACTCGCTGCAACTGCGATCGACGTTGGTCTTGTCACTGACTCAGCCCACTTTACCGGAGACTTTGACATGGACGCCTACCTCCAGATGTATGAACATCGTTGGGATGGCCTCCAGACAACCCAAAAGGAGCTCGACACTGTCTTAAGGGCAGCCATGCGAGGCCGCACCGCTGATGGGCGACCAATCGAGCCTCAGATTGTTCTTGGTCTGGGAAGCTCCATGCCGACCGGAGCGGCCTGGACCAGAGATCCCAAGTTCAGTCATAGAGTCAACCATACTGCGTCATCTAGCTCTGGTGCCTCGGAAAGCCAGCAGTCAGCCTCAGAGAGGATAGCGAAAGCCGAAACCTTGGCTGACGCCGCGCTCATCTTTGAGGATGTCCTCAAGACATATGCTGCGCAAGTCATGGACATTGCCCCCAGTGAGGTGGATCCCGAAAAAGCATTCTACGACTTTGGTGGTACGTTTGACCTTTGCCCCACAACCCTGTGTTGTCTCGTGCATACTGACAGGGTTTGATCTAGTGGACTCCTTGAAAGCCGTAGAGCTTCGCAACAGGATCTTCCGAGATCTTCAGTCAGACATGTCCGTATTTGAGTTGTTGAGCCCATCACCGCTGTCCAAGCTGGCGTTGGAAATTGCGAGCAGGAGCAAGTTGGTGGCAAACATGGCAGAAAAGAGTAGTGCTTAGTAGAATACATATTAACGAGAATGATGAAAAGCTTTCCTGGAACTCAGATCTAAACTTGAACTGCTAGTGAACCAAAATATTTTATTTCACTTAGCATTGCCGCTCAACTTCATGAACCCATCTTCAGAGCCAGCGAAAGTGCCAGTACGGCACCGGGGGAGAGTATCCCGCTAGCGACGGTAAGCACAGCCATCCTCCCTATGAATGAATCCACAACAGTTGAGAACCACTTCCGCCTTTTCAATCGATGAAGCAATGCCGATGATTTCAGCACTTGATCCGCAAACGGGACAAGCGCCGCTGTAATTACAAAAATGTCCCATTGCAGGAAGTCTCGTGCTCCATCCGCAATGACTGTGGTTGAGGCATTGTCGATGTACTCGGCCGGCCAAAAGACGCGACGCAGACCACCCCCTGACGGGCCCAGCAAAGCCCACAAGTGCCCAGCTGCGGCAGCAAAACCCGATAACATCAAAGACGCCATGGTGTAGGCTTTCGCACTCCCCGGCGCCGGCTTCCACGCCAAGTATGCTGACAATTTCTTTTGGGCCCAACAGCAAACGGGGTGAGCGGATGCTAAAGCGAGAGGGGTAAAACGGTAAAACGCGATAAGTCCCTGTCGCTGGCTTGTGGTGCAAGATGAATTGAACGCGGGATAGAGCAACATCGCCGGGGTGATGGCACCCAAGATTGCGGTTGGAATCAGCGCGCATGCCTCGCTGGAATCGGATGGTCCGACCTCTGACTCTTCTTCACTGCCGTGGGCGTTGTCGAGCAAACGCTCGATATGCGTGAAGCAGTAGAGAGGATACACAGCCGCAGCGCCCCAAGCTTGGTTGAAAACGCCCCATGAAAGGTGCTCTCTGTCAATTGATTAGCAGGCTTCTTTTGTTCATCGGCTTATGCTCACAGGATCGCCAAAGGCGACCGCTTCCCTCGGTCCCATCCCAAAACTAGCATACAGTGCGATACCGTCTGCATTGTTGTGAAAAGACTGGCGAGCAGCATACGATCGGCTGAAGATCCGTTACTGAGTATATTGTTGTAGAAGATGACAGCCGGGACGAGAAATTGGTCAAAGCCAGATATACCGGTGAAGCTGGTTCGGAGAACATCGCCGTTCGGAAAAGTGCCCTTTCGCTTTACTGAACCCACAGACCCGGCCACACCGCTCCGGATCATCCTTCCCCAAAGGGCATCGTAGCCGACGAGACTTAGCCCGAGGAAGTATGTGTGCATCGTGAGATTGATAGCTATGGTCAGCGGCAAGGAATGTGCAATACATCATGACGGTAGGGGACGCGGCGGGTTTTAAGTTCGCAGTCACACCTTGGCCACGACCTTTCCCAGTACGAGCGAGTCATGCCCCACTTGTAACTTTTTGCCCGATTTAATTATCTCATCTAGCCATCTCAGATATTGGCCCTGTTTGCCTTGCAGCTGAAGTAGGAAGGATACTCCCAAACCTCCTTGTAGTACTCCAGCGTCTTGGTAAATCTAGCATACAAATGCAGATACATACTCAAGCTTGCCAATGTTGCAAGTACAATTCCTGTCCAAAACGGAGACGACACGTTCCATACAAATATGAATGCTGTCTTCTCATACGCTTGCTGATTCCGGAGCAACCACCGGCTGACGATACCCGCAGACAGCAGAAGTGTCAGGGCTACGGGCCAGCCAGCAACCTTTGACTTTAATGAAGCATTTTGAAGTTGCGCTCTTTGAACATCCCATGCTTGGGAGGAGATAGGCGCCGCTTCGTTCGTCTGTATCTCAAGTCAGCCAGCAAATTCGGAACAACACACAGAGATTATCATAGCATACCTCTCCCTCCAGAACGCCGATTTGGAATTTCGCGAGCGTTTTGTATGCGTCTTCAGAATGACCAACATACTCAAAGCTCTCGGTGCCGTCTGATCCTGCTACATCCTTCAAGACCTCGACACCGCCAGGGTGGTCGTCCACGTAGCTGGAAACATCGTATACTGCGGTCGTCAGATATTATTGTCAAATGTGGTGTCGCCGCGAGTCACCTTTGCCGCGGATAGAAACCCACAGATTGTGAACTTCGTAGTGTTTCGCAAGCTCGGATTCGGTGATCACGTCCATCGTCCACTTGGATATGCCAGTGCAGAGCTTTTTTCCTTCGTCCAGCTGTGTCGTCAAATTCCTGATGTTGGCATTTCTCACGGAGCTATCTCCTGCGAACAGTTCCTCGTCTATCTCGCCATCCCATTTCCACGAGCTGGGCTGCCAAAGGACCAGGATTGGACTGGAAGAGTGGGTCCGGATAGCCAAAAGTGGCAGCAGAAGAGGACCGGCCCGAGCGGGAGTGCCCATTTCGGCTTTCGGCTTGATGATTTTGTCTTTCGCCGATGGGGTCTTCCAGGGGCATCCCAGCTTCGCATCGCCCAAAGTGGGAAGAACGGGGAGCCAAGTGATTTTGAGCATCGCGGGATATCCAGGACCTCAAAGTGAACGACTGAGCAAGAATCTGCATGCGTTTGGATTCATTGTCCCGTTCGTCAGTCTTGGTTTCTCCCCTCAACGCAACCAAAGGTCGTCTTCGGCTGAGACTCAACCCTTGACTCTGCATCACCATGTTCCAACAACAATTCACCATTGGCCACGGCCCTTTTGAGCGATGTCATACCTTGAGCCTTCCGGGCATCAAGAGCATACAGGAGCTCAAGGCAGGCATCGCCAAAGTCTTTTCTGTCTCTGACTGTGATTGTAAGTTTTAGGTGCCAAATACGCCAATAGGTTGTCGCTGACCATGGAAAAGCTATCTGTTTCTATAACAGAAGAGATGTGCTCACATCACTGGATGACATCGAAAGGTGCGATGCTCCAGTGCAAATCAGGGTCAACGGGGAGATCGTGAGAGAACCCTCCGGACCAGAGCCATTGCCCTACGTTGGAAACCGCTATGAGCTGTACCCAGACCCACTTGGCAACTATGACCGCCTATTCGACAGATACGGGCCAGTCATCAAAACGGTGAACATGGGAACCACGATCTATCTCACCAACGACCCAGACGTGTCTCGCGAGGTTCTCCGCGAAGGCCAATTCTTCACCAAGACAACCTCTGATCCCAGCCACCCGTTGTATTACATGCGCAACAATGAGGCTCTTTTCACTTGCGATAGTGATGCCCCTGCATTCAAGCTCGCCCACAAGTTCATCCCTCCAAGTCTGACACCAAAGGCTGTCCGCCATTACACGCCAATCGTGCAGACCTGCGTGGACAGGTCTTTCAAGGTGTTTGATGAACTTGACGACAAGGAGCTCGCTTTCAATGTGTACCAGTACACGTTCAAAATGGCTGGCGAGATCATCTGGAAAGTGATCCTCGGGATGGATCTGGGGCACTTTGACTCCATTGATTCAAAACCACATGAGACCATCAGATTGCTCGGCGAGTATCTTTCTCTGATGAAGAAGACATCTCTCCGAGGAAGCTGGTACGGATACCTTCCGTTCGGCACCCCGAAGCGGCTTCGCCTCGTTCGGCAATTGCTCTGGGACGGCGTTGCCAGAGGTATCGAAGAATCCATGCCAGCAGAGACATCCCCAGACCTGCCAATGAAGGATGCGGCGCTCAACGCGACGTGCGTGGCAGATTATTTACGCCGGGCAACTGACGACAATGGGGAAAAGCTCCCGGAGGATATTATGCTGAGCAATTGCGTTATCTTGGTTGGAGCTGGATTCGTCACCACATCCTCCTTGCTGGCATGGCTGATCTACGCCTTGGTCAAGTATCCCGGAAACCAAGAGCGTCTGCTTCAGGAACTCGTCGATCATGGAGCAGAGGCGGGGAAAGAGTGGTCTTACGATAAGCTGACCGAGATGCCGTTCCTGGATAAATTTGTCAAGGAAACGCAACGAATGCACAACCCGTCTTTCCAGACGGCGCGCAACGCCACGGAGGATGTTGTCCTGCCGGGCGGATACTTCCTACCCAAGGGCGCCGTCGTCATCCCCACGTTTCCATCTATACACAAGAACGCGGCCCATTGGGATAATCCCACCCGGTTTGACCCCGACCGGTGGGAGACGGAGGCTGTGAAGGGTAGACACAAGATGGCGTACACGCCTTTTGCGGCAGGTACTCGGGGCTGTGTGGGGTACAATCTTGCGCTGTTGGAGGTGAAGAGCGCCATGGCGAAACTGGTTTATCGGTATCATTTTGAGGATGCATCGACGGAGGCCGTGGTGTATGATCCAGAGTTCATTGTTGTGCGACCTTTGAATTTCTACGCCCGAGCGGTGAAGCGGACGAAGTGGCCACAGAAGCAAGCATGATGAGGTTGGGCTCTTTGCCATGGTCTCATTTCAATTTGATTTCATTGTTCTTTTAGTATTCTAGCGTCACTGTAATCATCACCATTAGTTTGTTGCATTTTTAGTCAGGCTACTTCAGTCATTTTGAAGACATCACTCAAATTGAACGGATTCAATGGCTCGCGACATACGTCCTCGTCCCTATGTCTAAACTGTAGTGGAGCTTCTCAAGCAGACATGCCACAGTTGCCATGTTTCTCTAGGAGCATTCGCACGATGCTCTGCAATACGATTTCCTTTTTCGGTCAGCTCCGGCCCCGACTTGGGTCATCCCGGCTTGAGCTCTGACCAGCCCGCGGCAATCTTCGAGACGGAGCAGAAAAGGAAGATGGCCACGACAGCAATGCATGAAATACGTGAGGAGGCTCCCAGTGATCTTAACGAAGGCTGAAATTGAAAGCCTGCACTCCTTATCATCAGACTTGTCACAATGGCGACCAACACGTATGCCACGACATCCACGCATATCGGCGTCAACGCGGCTACCGAGACAACTAGCAGCGTGACCACCCAACTTAGCGTCTTCGACCTGATTCCGCCGCGAGTTTACATCAAATTCATCGTCTACCTCCCACTGCAGCCCATAGTCACCTTTCAGCAGGCCTTTGCGCACCTGCAAGCCGGGCTGCAAGGCACGCTTCGCCAGTTTCCGTTCCTGGATGGCCGCATTTTCCCGAGAGATGAGCGCGAGCCGGGCTGGAGGCCGGGACACATAGTGGTCTCATATGATCCCTCAGGCTCCGGAGACAGAACCAATGCCCCAAGGCAACTTGTCTTCAAGGACCTCTCGGAAGTCCTGCCCGATTTCGAAGACCTCCGCGACGCAGGCTTCGAGTTCTCGGCGTTCGACGACGAGCTCGTCCTCTCCGCGCCTTTCGTGCCGGATCTTTCTGGCGGTGCAGATGTGTTCTTGGCCCAGGCCAACTTTGTGAATGGTGGCTGCATCCTCGCAACGGGTTTCCATCACTCTGCCAGCGATGCGACCGGCATGGTCACCGCGATGAGAGCCTGGGCAGAGCACTGTCGAAACTTGGGAAGTCCTGACAGCAACGTCTGCGACTGGCTTGCTCCAGAAAGCTTCGACCGGACCTTGCTGGAAAGGCTGTGGAGCAAATCACCCGCGAGGCCAGTTGCGGAGATCCCGCGCGACACGTGGGGCTTCCTCGGATTCCAGCCCCCGGGTGCGGAGGATGATCCGGCGGTGCATCCGGCCCCACCTCCGGCGCCGACACGGACGATGGAGTCGAGCATCTTCTACATCTCGCCTGAGAATTTCAATGCACTGAAGCGGGAGGTGCTTTCCGATGGGAATGATGGCTCGGGCCTGTCGGCCAATGATGCATTGCTGGCCCTTTTCTGGCGGGCCCTCATGAAGGCGAGATATCGTGCAGCTATTGCCGCCGGGCAGTCCACCCCACCAGATGAGGTGTCCTACCTCGAATCACCGGTAGACGGCCGCACAGATTTCGATCCCGCTCTTCCGTCATCGTACGCTGGAAATCTCGTTATCGTCAATAAAGTGCCCATGCAGGTGGTCGACCTCGCAGCGCCCACAACAAGCCTTCGCGACGTGGCTTTGAAGGTGCGCGCCCAGGCCGCCAAGGTGAACCCAGGGCTTGTGAAGGATGCATTCACTCTTATGAGGGAAGTTCCGGACTACACCAAGCTGAAGCACGCATTCACGCGGCTGGACGGCTTCGATGTCATGATTACGTCGGTGCTGCTTCTGCCGCTGGACAAGATCAATTTCGGGGCGGACATCTTCGACAACGACGGCAAGCCTGAGTCGCTGCGTCCGCTGATGGATGCGTTCAACGCGAACTTTAGACTTTGCATGGTCCTGCCAATGAAAAGCCACGGTGGCATCGAGCTGCTCGTCAGTTTGTTTGCTGATGAGATGGACCAGCTTCTGGAAGATGATGAGTTTGCGAAGTTTGCAGCGTTTTGCTGCCATTAATAGCATATGATGAAAGAGGTAGAAAACGAATCATTGAATTGTCAGTTAGAACTGTGTATCGGTTATGTCATTTCAGTTTGATCGTCATCTGAATATTGCAGTCCGTGAGATGAGAATGAAAGACGAAAAAGCCGATGATGAGTCTTCAGCGCAATTTCGAAGCATCGGTTGAAGGCGACGGTCTGAGCGCATCTTGGAGTCCTGGGCCAAGTGTAGCCGGTGTTCCTGATGCACGTGCGCTGCGAGAACGAAGTTCGGGCGGCCCTGAGATTACCTCGAATCGCGCCGTGTTAGTTGCGAATCAACGTGTTGTCAATAATAGAATCGATTGTTCTCCCAGTCTCTCGGATGCGACCGGCTTCGCACTATGTCCCAGACATGTGGGAGGCGGTGAGATGTACAGCCTGTCCGCACCGACTTTCCACGTGCGAATACCTAGGCCAGCTGCTTAGCTGCAGAATGCGGTCGCGTGTTCTCCCCCAGACTTGATGATGACGATGCAAAAGTCTAACTTCTAGCTTTCAGAGCGGTTGCCGTCGCAGCCGCCTAACCGTCTCAGCTGTGTGTGGTGCAGATTATGCCCAGACGCGCGAACTGAGGCATTACTTTCAGCCTTCTCAAAATAAAAAAAGAGCTTCTTATCTGGGAATAGAGGTCATGAGATGTGTTCGTGGGGGCGCTGATGGATCCTTTGAGGCAGATGCGTTATGCCGCAACATCGCGAGCGCCCGCTGCGAGGTGTTGTTGCTATGAGGCATTTGAGGGCTGCGTCGCTGATCTTACCATTCGACTGGTTGGGGAAGAGGAGCCGGGGGCTGTGGTTGTGCGGAGGAGGCAGCCGAGTCAGAAGATGGGATTAGTTCCGTGTTACATGTGAGAAGCCCGCAAGAATGGGGGACGGAAGCTTGGCTGCAAGTGGCTTAAGCTCAATTTTCTTGAGGCGAGGCGTCGTCGTGTAATCTGCGTGTCTGTGAAGAAATCGGCTTCTTCAGATCCCAGGATTGGGGGGCCGTGTTTCCTCCGCCGGCACGAAATTCCCTCACGCTACAAGCTGCCTGCGCTGCACGTCACCGTGTTTTGGGGGTTCACAGGCTCGACAGGGGTTTCGATTGACCGGATTTTCCCCAGGTTGCGATTGTGATAGTCCCTTACGCGGTGAGGTATTGGGCCGATGTCTGAAAACCTTAACCTGACTCCGCCGCTTTTGAGGCTGTGCTAAAATATGAGTTCAAGACACCCGTTCGGTCGGGCAGCTTTTCTAATCTCTCCTCGACATCGCCATCACCGTCTTTGTTTTCTTCAGCATCCATCCTTACCACATTATCTGAATCCATGCAAAACGCCGCCGATTGCCTTATTGGACTTTTGCCAAGTCGCAACTACATCAACCGGTTGATCATGAGACGACACCTGATGAGAAGGTGAACCGGAGAGACCTACTGGCATACAACAATCATCGCCGACCGCTCTTTTCTGAACAACCCTTTGAGAATGGCACATGTTCCTCGTCAACCACCATAAGGAGCTTCAAGATCCTCTCACCAGATTGCTTCATCGAACTTACACTACAAGTGTGCCATCTCGAAAGAGAATGGTCCCCCTACAACTCGCTCATCCAACGTACCTTCGGATCTAATCTACCAATCTTCAATCTTCCAACATGCCCGAGAAGGAGACGACCAAGTCCATCCGGGCCCACGACGCATCCGCTCCTCTCTCTCCTTTGAGTACTCGCCGAGCTGGATCCAGCCCGCGCCCTCGCGATAGAAGCGCCGACCATGCCTCAACCCGCGAGGACATTCTCGACGCCTTCCTCGGCTCACCGTCGATGCAACCCCTAAGCCGCCGTCCGACCTTTGACTCAACACGGCGCACGGTCTCGCCACCGAACTCGGTCAAGGCGTTCGCCGCAGCACGTCGTCGCGGCCAGGAGCACCGGCCGGACAGCGATAGCGAGGACGAAGACGGCTACGAAGGTGTCCCAGACAAGCCTCTTGGCAGTAGCCGGAGCTGCCACAGCCGCTCACACAACACATGTGGCCACCGCAACTCGCTGGGCTTGGCAACGACGGAGGTTGACGGCACGCACTCGCGGGACCAGGTACACCCCAAGGATAGGTTGTACATCGACTTCGACTACCTCGAGACGCTGGCTCACGCGGAGGATGGAGAGCGGCCTGGCAGCACGGATTTTGCGAATCTGCCCGACAGTGCGATGCCGCATAGCTCGCCCATGTTCACTGCGGATGGTGATTTCATCGACGTCGTTACCGAGCGGGTCTCCATCTCGCAGGAGAAGGCGGATGCTGTGAGCAATGCCCACATCCGTGTCAGCGAGCAGCACCCCGAGCAGAGCCGATTCAACTTCTTCTCGTCTGCCTTGGAGTCGACCATCCACGCTGCGCACTTTGGGGACCTCGTTCTGCCCGGTGAAAACATCCGGACCTTGTTCGACTTCCCGGATGAGGAGCCGGATGGAGTATGGTGGCTCAACATGAACAACCCCACTGGTTCCGAGGCATGGACCATCTGCAAGGCGTTTGGTATCCACCCTCTCACCATTGAGGACATCATCCACCAGGAAAGCCGGGAGAAGATTGAGTTGTTTCCGTCGTACTATTTCGCTTGTTTCAGGTCCTTTGCGACCGTGGACGAGCCTGATGGTCATGGAGTTGACTACCACCCTTTCAATGTGTACGTGGTCGTGTTCCGAGAGGGGATCATCAGCTTCAGCTTTACGCCAAACTCACACGCTTCCCGGGTCCGCTTCCGCATTTCGCAGTTGAAGGAACAGGTGTCGCTGAGCAGTGACTGGATCTGCTACGCATTGATGTAAGGACCACCCCAGAAACAGTGTATACCCCTATCTTAGTCATGACTAATTCTGTTCCAGTGATGACATCGTCGACTCATTCGGCCCAGGCATCAATCAAATCGAGAAAGAGGCAGATGCAATCGAAGACAAGGTCTTCATCACCCGCCCGGAAGATAATCAAGTGTTTCTCCGCCGCATCGGGCTGACTCGGAAGAATGTCATGAGCTTGATGCGTTTGCTTGGTGGTAAAGCCGACGTCTTGCGCGCATTCACCAAACGGTGCACCGAAGACTACAATGTCACCCCACGCATGGACATCGCCTTGTATCTCAGCGACATCCAAGACCATGCGGTAACGATGATGAACAGCCTGGTGCACTTCGACACTATGCTCTCCCGGTCACACAGCAATTACCTCGCCCAGCTGTCCATCGATAATATCGACATGGGGAACCGGACGAATGACTTCCTGAGCCGTGTTACGGTGATTGCGACTATCATCGTCCCTCTGAACGTTGTATGCGGTCTGTTTGGTATGAATGTAAAGGTTCCCTGGGGTGGAGATGAGAATCTGAACGCGTTCTTCGGGATAATGAGTGGTATAATCTTGTTTGCTGCTATTTCCCTCATGGTTGCGCGACGAATGGGATACTTCTGAATATTTGACCTGAAATGTACCAAGATAATAGAGAAAAACATTATAATCAGATTGAGTTGCAGAAAAGACGTTCTCCTTTTACTATTTGCCAAAGCCAGCTTTGCCTTCAAAGCGTCTTCTGAATGACGTGCCTGACAAGGTCTTGCATGGATGGCTGGGTTTCTGCCGGACTTGCTGCCGAGACGTGGCCCATTTTTTCTGCCGAGATGCGGCCCGCCTTCCGCGCGTCTCTCGGGACAAGGAAGTTGACGGCGGAGGAAACCAATCACAAGCGGCAAGCAATGATTGGTTTGAAACCGAGGCAGTCTTTTGATACCATCCCAACAGTGTGGGATATCAGCTTCCAAGTTCAGATCGCATGTCCTCTAGCTGTGGCCAGACAACATAAGAACCACCTTGATGGCTGCCCTCTTTCGTATGGTTCGGTTCACCCAGTGAGACTCACCTTCCGTAAGCGAACCGAGTTCAATAGCAGCAGAAGGCACCTACCCAATGTCCTGGGCTCTGCCGAAGTTGGGGGCAAGGAACTTCCTCTTCTGGCAAGGTAGATTGCCAAGACATGCGATTTCCCTCTTGGCTCTCCCTTGGCGGCGGGTGAAGTCGCATCAAACTCCTCGCGCATGCCCCAACTGGAATATCACCTACCGCTTTAGCCTGTCACTTCCGCAGTCTGACGAGGGACTTTCTTTTCAGTGCTCTGGCTTGTGACGGAAAAACGCAGAGGAAGACGCAGCATTCAGTCACTCGTTCTCATGTTTATAAAATGGGGTCTTCTCAACGGCAACACCCTTCGGCAAGGCCTTCCTCACTCTTGGTGCCAAGCCCCAAAGCCGCGACCTTTTGCCAAACTTGATCTTGGCTCCCGTAGCCATTTCTAGTGTCGCGTCTACGTCCTCCATATCCTAACTCACCATGAAGGCTTCCATCCTATCGGCGACTGGGTTCTTCACCCTGGCCTTGGCGACTGTGGTGCCCAAGTCAACCAAGGTTGACTACAACGGCTTCAAGGGCCTTCGCATTACTCTTCCTGAGGACGCAGAGGGTGTTGCTGATCAGATCAGCGAGCTGGCGGCCGCCATTCTCAACCCCGGATCCAAGGAGAAGCTCGACGTGGTGGCATCTCCTGAGAATGTCGATGCCATCTCCCAACTTGCAGTCAACACTACGGTTCTCGTCGAGGATATCGGTGCTGCTTTCGCTGAGGAGGAGACTGCCACAGTCTATGCTGGTATGCTGACCTCGTTCATGGCGATCTCACAGATACAGTAATCCCAGCTTGCGCCTCGTGGCTAACCTCGATGTTCGAACAGTTCCTAGCGAGACGTGGTTCACTGCCTACCACAGCTATGCCGACCACCTTCAGTTCCTTAGAGACCTTCAAGGAGGCTTCCCTAGCCAGTCTGAGATTGTCACTGTTGGAACTTCAGTCCAGGGTCGTGCTCTGACGGGTATCCACATCTGGGGCAGCGGGGGCAAGGGTTCTAAACCAGCCGTCATCTTCCACGGCACAGTCCACGCTCGGGAGTGGATCAGCACCATGGTAACATAGCACCCTTCAGTACTTATCTGTATGAGTCTAACGCGACAGTAGACCACCGAGTATATGGCTTTCCAACTCCTGACCAAGTACTCCACCGACTCTGCGGTCAAGGCTCTGGTCGATAAGTTTGACTTGTAAGTGCGGATGTCTTGAGTGTTTCTCAGTGCATGCTTTGAGCAAAGACATTAGCTGACACACAATTCAAGCTACATCACTCCAGTCGTCAACCCTGATGGCTTCGTTTACACCCAGAGCACCGACCGTCTGTGGCGCAAGAACCGTCAGACCCAATCCGGCAGCAGCTGTGTTGGCCGTGACCCTAACCGCAACTGGCCCTACAAGTGGGAACTCACTGGCGGCGCATCTACCAACCCTTGCTCCGAGACCTACAAGGGCGCTGCCGCCGCGGACACACCCGAGATCAGGGGCCTCAAGGCTCAAGTCGATTCGCTGAGCGCGAGCAGGGGCATTCAATTCTACATCGACTTCCACTCCTACGGACAGTACATTCTTTGGCGTAAGGCTCTTGACCTTCTTCAATCGGACTATCTCACTGACATGATCCATCGCAGCATACGGTTATGACTGCAGCTACGTCGCCCCAGATGACGCTGCTTTGCAAGCCATGGCGCAGATTGGTGCCACCGGTATTCGGGGCGTTTCCGGCACTTCTTACACGATTGGAAACGCTTGCCGTGCGCTTTACGCTACTACGGGGGACAGCACCGACTACATCCACGGTGTTGGCAAGTCGAAGTACACATACACCCTGGAGCTGCGGGACCGGGGAACTTACGGATTCTCTCTTCCTGCCAGTCAGATTCAGGCTACTGTGCGTGAGACCTGGGCTGGCGTTCTTGCAATGCTGAGGGCTGCCTAAGGACATCAAAGTAGGGTTCTATGAGATTTCGCACTCGGGTAACTCTAGATTAGTTGAGCAATTAATGGTGCATGGGAGTCGCCGCAACTGTGTCTGTGGATTTTCCTTGCCAGAGTCGTTCCTGGCACAACAAATTACCGAAAGCACTTGCGCAAGAAGCACTAGTCATGCTTGTCTACAATCGTCCCTTGAGCAACAAAGCAATAAGCTTTGCGTCCCGCCTAATACGTGAGGATCCGACTCGTTTCTTCGCGGGATATCAATTCCTATTTTGGGTATTCTAATGCAATAAACAGTAGAGACCCGAGTCGTAAGACGATTTTACTTTTCATCAATGGCTAAACAGGACATGCCACGGCGGCGCTACACATATCCAGCCTTGGTCGATGATCGACGTGCCGGCCAGTTCTAAAACATCACGCTACAGCTGCTCATGTAATTGGACTGTACTCAAATAGCATGATTGTGCCCAACGTTTAGCTCTTAAGGGCTCTTCATGCAGAAGTCAAGTCGGGCAAGACCCAGATTTTAAGCTTCTCAGTCCCGGCCCTTCCCCATTTGGCCCCGGCCCGACGGGATAGATCCACATCGGGCCCATCCGCCCAGACCCATCTTCACAGGCCCCGAAAGTCTCAGCCCCACGGCCCGCGCCGGAGTCGGGACACCTGTCATTGATATACGACGGCCCAGAGCTCTCGGTGCTGTTGCTACGATGGATCGTCTCTTAACAGCGCACGGAGCAGAAGTCCGGACCGTTCTTGACCCAGTATCTTCACGAAAGTTGGTTGCATCGCTGATCAAACACTCGCCAAAATGTGCGGTATCTCGGCCTGTCTCACCCTCCGACCAGGGCAGCACTTCCACACCGAAGCCCTGAACGGATATGCCAGCGGCACCAATGGTGCGGCAGAAGCGCAGGCCAACGGAAAAGTCAAGGCGACTCAGGATCTCAGGGAGCAGCTGAGCAAGAGCCTCGAGGCGATCTCTCACCGAGGACCAGATGCGCAAGGGGTATGGGTCAGTCAGGATGGGTTCATCGGTCAGTGCAGACGTGTGAATGTTTGACAACCTGTCATGGTAGCTGACATGTGTCAGGCCTGGGTCATTGCCGATTGGCCATCAATGACTTGACGCCCGACGGCAACCAGCCTATCCACAGCGACGACGAAACAATCCATGCCATCGTCAACGGGGAGACCTACGATCACGATCGTATCCGCGAGGAGTGCAAGCAGCGGGGCTACAGGTTTAGAGGTCACAGCGATAGTGAAGTGATCCTGGCACTATACAAGGCCTACGGCGCTCCACAGTTTCTGGAGCACCTCCGCGGCGAATTTGCGTTTGTGCTTTACGATGAAGCAGCTGGGAAGGTCATTTTGGGCCGCGATAGGTTCGGTATCAAGCCTCTGCTATGGACGATCGTCCGCCAGGAAGATGGTACAGACAGGTTGATCGTTGCACCTGAGGCAAAGGCATTCCTGCCCTTGGGCTGGAAACCCCAATGGGATGTGGGTGCCATTGTCGATGGCGGATGGATGCAAGATGGTCGATCGTTGTTTAAAGGTGTGAAGAAGGTGCCACCAGGACACTGGATGGAGATTTCAAAAGACGGCGTGATGCAAATACATCAGTACTGGGATGCCGACTACAAAGACAAGGTAATGTCAATCGGTGACATCTTGAGCGACTCCTGCTTACATGTCGACAGACCGAAGGCGAGACAAGGAGTGTGGATGAGATGGTCCTCGGGCTTCGTGAGAGGCTTACCGAGGCTATCCGTCTCAGACTTCGCGCTGACGTGCCGATTGGTATCTACCTGTCAGGCGGTATTGATTCATCCCTGGTAGCAGGTATCGTCACTCACCTTGTAAGAGACGAAGGTATCAAGATTGGCAACAAGGATGCGACCAGTCGGATTAGTTGCTTCACTATTCAGTTTCCTAAAGAGTCAGGGTTTGATGAGTCTGGTATGTTCCCCACCCACCTTGTAACCCAATCACCACTAACTGTACTCGTCGCAGACATTGCAGAGAGAACGGCGCAACATCTCGGAGTCCAGATTCAGAAGACGCAAATCAACGAGAGCATTCTAGCAGAGAACTTTGCCGACTGCGCCTATCACTGTGAACATCACCACTTTGATCTAAACTGCGTTGGAAAGTTTACCCTGTCGTCGCTACCAAATGAGAACGGCGTCAAAGTCGTTCTGACCGGTGAAGGTGCTGATGAGCACTTCGCCGGATACGCCTTTTTCCCGCCGGATTATCTGCGCGAGCCAGACTTGTCGATGCCAAGCTCACCTCTGGTGATCGACTCGGAGCTCCGTCAGAATATGCAAAGGTCCACTGAACGGGATACCAAGCTACTCATCCCGCGGGCCGGGGCCTTCGAGCACGGTTGGGAGTCTACCCCTGCGATGAAGAAGGTCAACGACACACTTTTGCCCCCGTGCATCCTCGCTTGGCACCCTAGCATCGACATCTTCTCTTCATGGGTGAGGGAAAACAACAGATGGACGGACTTGGATTGCAAAGACGTCATCGTCAAGTCTTTCAAGCCCGCCATCCACGAGAAGATGCAAAAGAAATGGCACCCTCTCCATACGGCGCAATACATCTATAGCAAGGGACCCTTGCCGAACGTCCTTCTCAGCTGCCTTGGCGATTTGACAGAGATGTCCCACAGCGTCGAGGCCCGCACGCCGTTCCTTGACCACAAGTTGACAGAATACATCAACAATCTCCCACCGAGCTTGAAGATGGCGTACACGCCTGACAAGATCCCACCTGAGCGCCACCAAGGGCCGTGGTGGGAGGGCATCGGCGTCGCGTCGCAGGCGCTCACTGAGAAGTGGATTCTGAGAGAAGCGGCGAAGCCTTTCATCCTGAAGGAGTTGTACGAGAGGCAGAAACATCCGTTCACTGCACCAATTGTGTGGCCCAAGGGTGGGCCGTTGCACCAAATGTTAGAGAAGACACTTACGCAAGACAAGGTGGAAAACCTGGGGTTCGTAGATTACGCGCAGGTCAAGGACGCTTTAGATAGAGGTTTTGGTGAAAAGGCTGATGTGAAGGCGTTTAGAATCTTGCTTTTTGTGGCTGCCTGGGTCACCATGAGCGAGCGCTTTGGGATTCCGAAGGCAGTGGCTGCGGACTGGTCTTGATTGAGTACCTAGTAGACAGCTTAATTGACTTATTGTCCGACTTAGTTGGCATCCGAAGGTTACTGCTTTCATTTTCGAATTGCCCAATACCCCCAAGGTAATCTTCTAGGTTGGACGGCAGTGCCTTCGAATGTCAACAAACTTGGATGTATAGAATACAATGCCTTGGTTGCAATCCCACATTCAGCATTCCAGCGAATTCAAATCGATTTCTTCCTTGCGTCTCCGAATCAGGAACTTGACGTTGGGGTCCGGCAGTAACGCCATGCCAAAGGGCACAGGCTCAGGGTTTTCCGTCTCATCTGACAGCTTCCAGTCGTATTTGAGCAACAGATGGGCCAGGGCAATTTTGAGTTCATTCGCAGCGAAAAACCTGCCTGGACAGGCATGCTGACCGTAGCCAAAAGCGGTATGCTTTGGACTGGCGCTCACGAGATGGGCATGCTTCTCCTCATCGGTGTTGCGCATGCGCAGAAAGCGGTGTCCGTCGTATTGTTCCGGATTATCATACCACTCGTCGTCCCACATGTGCGTGTTGTTGATGATCACGCGCTGTCCCTTGCGGATGGCGAAGCCGCTGGCGAGCTCGATATTCTCAGTGGCCAAACGACGCCATGTGCCTGCGAATTAAAAGTTAGCAACAGCTCTGCGGAACAGTCGTGATCAGCTTGTCTGAGAGGTGTCGGCTTACAGAGTAATGCGGGCTTGAGCCTCTGAGACTCCTTCAGTACGCTGTCCATAAGCTTCAGGTTGTTAAGCGCCGACTTCTTTAATCCCTCCGTTCCCAGCACGCGCACAAGCTCCTCGCGCAGAGGTTGGAAAAGCTCTGGGTGTTGAGCCAGATCCACCATTGTCTGCTGAAGCAGGACACTTGTCGTGTGTATCGCGACGAGCGAAAGGGTGATTTGCTGTGTCGCTGGGTCATAGTTATCCTTGAAGATTTGACTAAACCACTCAATCGCATCGTCGAAGGTTGCAGTTGTGTCACCGGATGCGACAGCTTGTGCTTTTTTGGCATTTCGTCTGTCGATGTGAGGCTTCAAGACTTGACGTGCGTGGGATAACAGCCGGCGAACTTCCCAGCACGAGGGAAGGAACCAGTGAATCAATGGCCGGGACCATCTTGGATACTGTCCGAGCTGATACCCCACGCCAAATGCAGTGACAGTGTAGTCGGCACAGGCTCTCAACCACTCTTCATCGCGACAGAGCTCTTCTCCCATAAAGACTCTGGTGGATAGACGGGAAACAATTTTGATGATCTCCTCTCGGGGTACGAAATCATGCCAAACTGATAGTTGTCATCAGAAATGTCGGAGAAGCTTGTCAAGGGGCTAGAGTTGGGATTACCTGTTGCATCAGTCATGACCTGGCGCAGAACAATGGTGGCTTCGTCGGAAATGGGCTTGGTCAGCTTGGCTGGGAAGATTATGAACGTCAGCATCAGCACATCTACGAGAGGCAAAGATCATACTAACTGAGGGCTTTAGTAAGATACTTTGTCACCATTTGCGGATGGCCTTCCTTCGCCGTAAATGGATCAAAACCCGGGATATAGCCGTGCCCGTCTTACTCAAATTAGCTGTGTTAATTGCAGAGCCAAGAATACTTACATCGTTGGAAGGGGTAATAAAGTCTAAGCGCGGGTCATTTCGAAGCTCCTGGAGATAGTCCGCAGGAAGCACCACAAGACTGCCCCATTCGGAGAGTATCCTATATGGATTCTTCCCAAAGGTCGCTCTAGCCTGAATCATGAGTTGTTTCTCATTGTGAATGAAATTGTTCATACGACGCCTGTTAGTAACCTCAAGTGCCTTGCGAGGGTTGACTTCTGGGAGACTTTGGTCATGACCGGTGACTGTGTATAAAGCCAACAGGAGCAAAATTTCGGTAATAATATAGTGAATAGGTTTCTCGGTGGGCGTAGACGCGATAAAGACGTCTGGGATAAAGCTCGAGAAATGATTAGCTGACATCTTCGCTGGTTTGTGAATGGTTGTCGTGAGTTTAGAATGCTCTGAACAGTCGTCAGGACGTTCTGTTTTATATATCTGACTCAAAGGAAAGCTTTCCCCACGTGAACCGAGTTCAGCATCAAAAAGCTAATCATCACAGGCAACAGGCGAAAGTTTCAAGTCTGTTCAACTTGAGTGATGAGTGATGAGTGATGCGGATTGAGTTCATGCAGAACAAATCTTCAAATCCAATGATTTGCAGAATTTCTCCCTACTGAAGTCCGCACAACATTTCCGGCACTGCATATTGTTGCTTGCATGTTGGCGCAAGACGGATGCCGTCAACTCCCCGAACTGCCGTGGTTATCACTAACACTTCGGAGACTTTGCGTCGATCGTGGGGTCATTCGGTCGGGAGTTGCGCCGGCTACGCACGGTGGTTTCCCAGGAGGACGGTAGTTTATGGGGCGAGGCTTCGAGTTTCGGCGACTAATACCAACTTTACCAGCTGAAGCCCACACTTGCCGGAAGCCCGGCCGAAATTTCCTTTCTCGGTGCCGTCGTGATAGGCCAGCTCCGCTCCGCATGCTACATGTTAGCACCCGCTGCGCGATTCCTCCGCTGTGGTTGCAGGCATACTTAGTACGTTGAGCGGACTTTGGAGATGTTCAGACATTGCAGAGCCGTGGCTGGTTAAAAAGATGTTGCCGTACGAGACTGTTTTCCATAAATTGGCTCCCGTCGGTCCATGTATTCAGTTTTTATTAGCCAAAATCTTCATCAAATTCTCTCTCTTTAGTCCAAAAACCTGAAGTCTCAGCAACGCCAATATGACTTCGTCTCCCAGCTCTCAAGAACCTTGGTCACTTGTTGGCAAGACCGCCATCGTCACCGGAGCATCTCGTGGCATCGGAAAGGCTATCGCCATTCACTTAGCCCGCAAGGGTCTTTCCAAATTAGCGATCACCTTTGCAAGCAACTCCCAGGCTGCACGGGAAACTCTGGACGAGTGCCGCAAGCTCGGAGTCGAAGCCGCCGTCGCCATCCAAGCAGACGCTCTTGACCCTTCGTTTGGAACAATGGTCGTCTCTCAGACTCTCGAACACCTTTCCACCGAGTCGATTGATATTCTTGTCAACAACGCCGTCCTTGGCGACCCCTCCAAAGTGCAGCCAGTCAGCAACGCAACACTGCCGGTCTTTCTTGAAGTGATGCAGGCGAATGTCCTCGCCCCCATCTCTCTGACCACCGCTGTCCTGCCGCATTTGCCACCTTACGGGGGTCGAGTTGTTACCATATCCAGTGTCCTGGCTTATCAGGCCAACTTGGATCCCACCATGACTTACGGAGCCAGCAAAGCTGCCCTTCAGAGCTACACGCGCTCGCTCGCTGAGCAATTCAGCAAGACCACCAAGGCTACCTTCAACAGTGTCATTGTTGGTCTGACGGCGACTGATACGATCAAATCCAGTCAGGATCTGCTTCCTGCAGGGTATATGGAGGGGCAAATTCGAGACACGACGGCAACCGACCGCATTGGGGTCCCGGATGATATTGCCTATGTCGTGGGGTTTCTTGCTAGCGAGAAGTCTCGTTGGGTAAATGGCGCTGCTGTCAGTGCGAGTGGAGGAAATCGACTAGTCATGTCTGCTCTCGGATGATATGTGTTCTTACATGTACACTAGGACTTTTAGATGAGTGATAGAAAAGGGGGGTTATCGGAGGGTCTTCTCAGTACTAAGTGATTGTTTTGATCTGCTATAATAGTAATAGCCTAGTGCAAGTTGAGTTAAGGCTTGAAATTTCCACAATATTCTTATCTAATTGCTGAAGAGCCATACTAGTCGGCGATAAAGTTGTCGGGCCTATTGCCCGTACCCCCAACGTTCATTCTTAATTCCTTAATCGACTTACAATTTCGTGATTTGACGTTGGTAGTCTGTTAGGTAGACTTATTCCTGGCTCCTTCTATTGTTGCTGTTGTTCTGCTCTGTTATCCATGCATCCGCTCGAACTGGAACTACCCGCGGCCTCCGGCCTCGATCGCGATACCAAAAAATCACCTTCCATAAACAGCACGATTTCGTC
Source organism: Colletotrichum sp. SAR11_59 (assembly GCA_025328345.1). Classification (NCBI taxonomy): domain Eukaryota; kingdom Fungi; phylum Ascomycota; class Sordariomycetes; order Glomerellales; family Glomerellaceae; genus Colletotrichum; species Colletotrichum sp. SAR11_59. The sequence continues at coordinate 143,252 of JAKMXC010000026.1, forward strand.
CACCAAGCCTTCAGACCGTTCCACTTTAAATGCCCCAGGATCGCCTTCTTATCGTTATCGTCAACGATGGTTCCAGTGAGAAATGCCTGCCGGATCCCTGCCCCGTGCTTACTGTTCCCGTTTTTGGCACAAAGCAGTTCGCGTCACCCGCGGAACGCGTCGCAGCACTGGCTTTACAGATGCCTCATACAGATGCCTCAATCCACCCAACATGAAATGCTGAGCTTCGGCGTGCAACGCTGCATCGTATCGCCAAGATAGAATGGACTCGTTAAAGCAACCACCGGTTGGTTTTCTTTTTTTTTTTTCTCCACATACCATGTTGTATGCGCCACTTCCAAAAGCCTCGTATTCCACGAAATCTGCAGCCGAAAGCAACGAGTTTGCCTAGGCATTGGGTGCATCGAATGCCTCTTTTGGCAGTGCTCCTGAGTCCTGCATCTTGTTGATAGCCTGCGGTGTAGGTCAAAATAATGTTAAATATCGACCCTTCTTTCCACTCGTAAGAATGTCTCATGGTGACTATCCTCTCAGGGGCATCAGAAAACCCACCGCGCTCTCTTGTCAACATGAATTTTCTCTTCAGTATTATCCTATCTCTTCTCCCCGGGCTCTTGGCCCAGGATCCGGGCCTAACAGTGTCTAATCCGAGTATATCGTACTGGCAACTCCCTCCACTCGACGGTATCGCCAATCACCAGTCTCAGGATCTGCCAACAGAAGCCGACGTGGTCATCATCGGATCTGGCATGTCGGGCACCAGCATCGCTTGGCACCTTCTCAAAGACAACGCCACCAACCCACTCAGAATTGCCATGATCGAGGCTCGTCAAGCTTGTTCGGGTGCTACAGGAAGAAATGGTGGTCACATCAGGCCGTCATCTTACTCTGAGTACGCCGGTGCTAAGCAGTCCGTATCTCAGGATGAAGCGGCCAAAATAACGAGACTTCCATCTGCTCACGTTGATGCTTTGATATCGGCGGCTAACTCTCTGCCTGAGGAGGGACATCAAGCGGCTGAAGCTCGTGTAGTGGACAGTATTGATGCTTTCTTTGACGAGAAGGAATGGAAAACTGCCATTGAGCAGTTACAGGTGTTGAAGAGAGATGTTCCTGATGTTGGTAACGAGTGGACCGCATTCGAGAAGGAAGAAGCTCGCAATGTAAGTCTCAACTAGTAGAAGATTTCCAATTCGTCGAGGAAAGGTGCTGACGACAACAGATGTCCCTGCTTTCAGAAACCGTGGGAATCCTTACCGGAACAACGAAGGTTGCCGGGGCTATTTGGCCGTACCGTTTCATCACGCATGCTCTGAAAGCTCTCTTGAACGACCACCCGGATTTTCCTTGGACACGAACACCGCTGCGATGAATGTTTCTTCCTCTATCGGTTCATCAGACTTTGACTATGAGGTCACAACGAATCGGGGGAAAATTCTAGCCAAACACGTCGTCTATGCGACCAATGCCTGGACTCCCCACTTTGTCCCTGGACTGCAAGGCCTCATCAGAGGGGGTCGCCTGCACATGAGTGCCCAGCTCGGCGGAAGCGGCCTTCCTAAGGCCGGAAGCTGGCCATCATACACTGGAAATGGCAGCCTCCCTGGTGGTCGCGCATGGTCGCTGTTCCGCAACGGCTTGGACTACATCGTTCAGATGGCCCGTAATGGGGAGCTGATGTTCGGGGGCGGTATCGAGGGCGACGAGCCTGGCACCACCTTTCCCAGCGACAGCGGCCCTCCAAGTCACACTGCTGTCTCGTACCTGAATGGTGCTCTGCCGAACTACTTTGGATATGATACGTGGGGTTCTGAACGAACGGATTTCCCCGAAACTTCCGATGCCAACGTCTGGCGAGGTCGAACGAAGCGTGTGTGGGTAGGAATTGAAGGCAGTTCGTCTGATTCGCGCCCGTTTGTAGGACGCCTACCAGAGACTGCGACCAAGAGGCCCGCCAAGAATGCCACTTCTGGAGGAGAATGGGTGTCGGCGGCTTTTGATGGAGAGGGAATGTGCTTCGCCTGGCTTTGCGGGCGTGCCCTCAGTGAGATGATCAAGGCTGGTAGCTCTGGCCCGAACTCGATTGCAGGCCTTCCTGACTGGTTTCCTCATTCATTTCTTGTGACCGGAGACCGCCTTTCAGAGCGAAACATCACCCGTCGCGAGGAAAAGGCTTGGACGTACCCTCGCATGGCAAATGCTTTTCGCCGGCATTAGAAGTGGATTACAGCGGCAGTGAGTAGTAACAGAGGCGAACAGCTTCTTATGGCTGCTCCTGGGCAGTTTTTAGTTCTATAAATCTCGAATACCAAATATGTCGCCAACTTAATGAACCCGACACAACTACTTTCGTCGGAATTTAAGTTGACCTGTCTCCAATCGCTTCGCGCCCAAGAGAAAATGCCGCGATACCTGTGATAACGTTAAGCTGGATTTCAGTGATTACCGGAAGAGCAAAAGTGAATATTGCTTCGATGCACAATTTCGACGGAGCCCTCAACATCCAAATCCTCAGTCGAAGGTATTAAAACGATAACGTCCCAGACGAAGGATGGCGTTCCTGCTAGGGCCTGATAGTATGTCGGTACTCGCACTACAAGCAGGTTAATTGGTGGTCTTCATGCTTCCGGAATTTCGCATAGTTGACCTCTTGTTTCGTAATCTAAATGGTAAATACCAAATAAACCTACGCAACGTCGCAAGATTTTTTTGCAGCATTAGAACTTAAGGCAGCATATGTCAGCGCCTTGATATGAAGGATGCTCAGTACACAGTTCCTGACAGGAGACAAGGGGTTGCAGTTCCTGGTAAATGGTGGCGCAGCCAGCGATGCGCCTGAAAGATCTCCCCCGAGACAACACAACAAGGCCAATCACTAACAAATGTGACAGGCTTGCGCTTGTAATTGCTGACAGGCGCTAGACTAGATAGCCTCGCCGCAGCACATTAAACCTGCAGTCCTATGCGACCACGATGGCGGTGTTTGCCAAGGCAGACCGATCCGCGTAGGTCGAGGATGCAGGAAGTCCGGCACGTGGCACCCGGACTGGTCAAGAGACGGGTGACGACCAAGCCAGGGTCTGACGTCGCCTGAGATGGTTTCAATCCCTGCGCCGCCGACCTCATTGTCGCACCAAGTGCGGAGTCCAGCGGCTGCCAATAAGCGGTTGCCGCTGTCTCATCCATTCAGTGACTTCGTTTGTCTGCTTGTGGCTTAGTGCCCAGTGGCGTTCTGTGCCTCCCACATATTTGCCAAAGTGGGAATAGCCTCCATCTGTCTCTCACGGCGTCACTGGCGCCCAAACCTGCTATATAGTTCTTGCCAAGCGACCTTCAAATTCACATCTAACTGGTCAGAGTCACTTCAACAAGATCACCACCACTTCAAAATTGTTTAACGCTAGACGCTAAACGCGCTCAACTTCTTCCTGAAAAACGGCAAGCAACTTATTCAATCAAAGCACGGCAGTTGAGGCGTGCTATTCACATTATCTTTGTACAATCTCAAACATGAGCTCAGTGTCGTCTGGAAACTCCGACTACGGCGACGCGCCTCCTGGCTATAAGGAGTCGCTCGCCTCGGGAAGCTTCGTATCACCCAGCGACAGTGGTATTATCAGCCAACTCGACATCCAGGCCATTGGCTACGACACGAACCAGGCTCTCACAGGCAATGTGCTGGAAAATATCTCCGTCTACCGTGTTGGCTCTGGCGAGCTAGAGTACACATCCATTCGGCTCAAGAAGAACTCTAACTCCTGTGCGCTCGTCCGCGGTTCCGACTCTAGCCAGACGCCTCTGATATCAACGATTTACCGTTGGGGCCCGGGTCGGCGTCCCAGAATGAGGATTCTCTCCTCAGGAGCTGCTGCCACAGTGGAAGAGGCAATCGGATCAGACCATCTCGTGTGCGAGGTAGTCGAAGTCAAAAGTCGCAACATGATGTCGCGTACGCAGGAATTGAAGACGTCGTTCGGCACCTTCGAGTGGCGCTATGGAGGGCGCGACGAGCGCAAAGAAGCCTCCGAGGCATCCTCACTTCTAGTCTTGGAACGCACCGACGACGCCGCACCGGCGTTGTCCAGCAATGGCAAGGCGGGCAAGCATGGCGTCCCGATCGCTCAGCTTGTGCGCAACGCGGATCTCCGCACTCCGGGAACCAGTCGCTGGATGGGTGGCAATGGCGGGCGCTTGATCATGAACCTTGGGATGTGGACGGATGACAAGAAAACGACAATCAAGGACGCCGAAGCTTTCATCGTCGCCAGTTGCATCCTAATGCTCAAGCGCGAGGCCGATCGCTTTAAGGACAACACGATTGCCGCTGTGGTTTAAGTCAGGCAAGCCAATGATATGGCTGCAAGTCAATCGTGATTTGGTGTGTTCACGATGAGACAGCCGAGTGGAGATTTGATGAGTGCCAAATTATGTTTATTACGGATGAATACGAGTGAAAGCAAGTACTCGAAGAAAAGAAAATGACAAAGGAGTTAAGCTTGTGCCATTCTCACACCTTAAACAAATTTGAGAGCAAACATGCATTTACAAAGAAGCCAATGCTGTAGGCAACGATGGTGAGGGTTGTGGACTTGAAACGCTGCAAATCCCCCAAGCTTGGATTTTAACATCCAGGTATGTCGCTATCCGCGAATGATGTTCAAAAAATGCCAAGTCAGGGTGAGAGCCGCGGCCAGGTTCGCCGATAACTGCACCGAGACGCGGGGAATAGCTATCCCAATCGGGAAGCGGATAGCTCCAGCCGACGAGATCGTCGACGAAATACCCGAATGGACTGAGTACAGATTTTACCGCCAGGCACGCCATTTGACATCACGATCCGTATTAAATGATAGGAGGACGCAGCTTTTGTTCCTGGTTGCTGATCACTCTCTCTGCATCTGATCTTCTCCAACCGTGTAGGGCTATTTCCCTCCTCTCGCATCAACGGTGTCAACATCATTACATTGTTGAGGATGCGGCTCCCTGCACTACTTTCCCTGGCGCTAGTCGCCGTAGTCTCCGCCACATCCATTGAGCCTGAGTCGCTTCGTACAGAAGGCGTGACAGCGCCGCTGGGCATCCACGCGACCAAACCGTTGTTGTCTTGGCGCCTCCAATCTGACCGTCGCGGCGATAATCAGACGTCCTACCAACTTCAGGCTGCCTCGAGCTCCGATGGTTTCGATGCGCCCGACTTGTGGGTTACTGGAAAGCTGAGCGATACGCAAGCTTTTGCGTCTTGGAACGGAAGCACTCTCGGATCCCGGGACCAAGTATACTGGCGTGTTCGAGCCTGGGACGCAGATGATGTTGCGTCATCATGGAGCGAACCTTCCAGATTCGAGCTTGGGCTACTGGAAGAGACCGACTGGACCGCGCAGTGGATTGAGAACAACGAGTTTGCCACGGGCGTTAACTCCCTGCCTCTCTTTGCCAACGAGTTCAAGGTTAATTGCACCGCGATCAAAGCACGACTCTACATAACCGGACTAGGCGTATTCTACGCCGAATTCAACAGCAAGTCAGTGTCCGACGAAGTCCTCGGGCCCGGATATTCTACCATCAACCGTACCGTGCTGTACCGCGCCTACGATGTCACCGATCTTCTCGCTGAGGGCGACAATGTGATTGGTGTTTCGATTGGCAAGGGCATGTATAACTCAGACAAACCCCTGCTAAACCGCTAGTAAGTGCAGCTCAATTCGGCTTTCCCTCATTCTAACGAGGACTCTCAATAACCTTTTGTCTTCAGCCGAAAGTTCACGACGTCGACCAAGCCGCCCATCCTCAAATCTCAGCTCTAGTACACGTGCGATGGTGTCAGCAACTCTGTGGTTTCTGATGGTACGTGGATCACTACCACCAACGGCCCGCTTCTCGAAGCTGCATGGTATGGTGGAGAGGAATAAGATGCCAGGAAAATCATCCCCAACTGGTCAAGTTCTCAGGGTGACCGTTCAGATTGGAAACCTGCCAATATTTCCACCGGTCCGATAGGGGGTGCTGGGAAGCTGTATAGCTCCACCGCGCCGCAGCTCAAGGTCACTGAGACAATAGCAGCAAAGTCAATAACGCAGGTTCGTACTTATTCGTTTCATCTGACCTGAGTTGAGACTTGACTAACCTATAACACCCTTTCAGAGATCATGTGGCTATCTCTTTGACTTTGGCGTCAACTTCGCTGGCTGGTACCAATTTTCCATGAACGGAACAGACAAGGCGGGCACTCGAATCGTCCTCTGGCCTGCAGAGAGGCTTGTCGGCGTGAATCCTTCACAGACGAATGCCGGAAGCCCGGTGTTCGACGGTTATACCCTAGCAGGCAATGAACCTGAGACTTACGGCGTTCGTTACCGTTATCACGGGTTGCGGCATGTTTGTGTGAGTTTGTTCCCGCTCGTTTGGTTTGTGAACTGGACAAACACTTTACCTGAACCACGTTTAATCCCTGGCTACCAGGTCAACACAACTTGGGCACCGCAACTCACCGATATGGTCGGCTATGTTATTCGGGCAACTAAAGATGAAGTTGGCACTGTTCAAACAAGCATTTCGTTTCTGAACAAGCTTTAAGAGATCACGGATCGCTCGATGAAGGTATGTTCGAGGACGTCTCCTTTCTCGCTGTACCATGCGCTAACGAGATCACTAGAGCAACATATATAGCGTGCTGACGGACTGCCCTCACCGAGAGAAGCTTGGCTGGTTGGAATAAGACCATCTGCTTTTCGACTTACCGGCCCGGCGCTACGACCTCCAGGCCTATGGCTTCAACCTGATGCACACCATTGCTGACGCGCAAGCTCAGTATGGCGCCAACTCGGAAGGGTTGATCCCTACCACGGCACCCGAGTACGATGTGTTTCCCGACAAGTTTCGCGACGACCCGAACTGGGGCTCAGCCATCATGCGGGTTGCGATGCACTTATATCGATATTATGGCGATACGAGGGTTCTGAGTGAGAATTACGACATCATGGTCGCGTACATGGACTACCTCGGCCGCCGAGCAATCGACTCAGTAATCGAAGGTGTTGGACTGAGCGACTGAGGCGCCGGTGACGGGAAAACTCCCACCGTGCCTATTGGGTTGACCAATACTTTTGGTTATCATTAGGCTGCGACGGCCATGAAGCAGATTTCCCTCTGGCTGAGCAACTCAGAGGAGACTGAGAAGTGGGAGGAATTGGCAAGCAGTATCGGTGAAGCTTTGCACAACAAATGGTTTATTGATGACACCAACGGCACCACCTCACAAGCGTACTACTCCGGAAATATCCAGGCGTCAAACGCTCTTGCGCTCGACTTGGGCGTTGTCCCGGAAAAAATACCAGGACTTGGTATTTGAATCGCTTCTGACATCAATCGACAACACTACCTTCTATCCCATTGTCGGCGAGATCGCGCTTCCTAGCCTCCTTCGCGTCCTCGAGGGCCGAGGCCGGGCCGACGTTATCTTCAAGATGCTCACCGCTCCAGGCATTAGCAGTTCAGGTCTCGCCAGTTACTCCTATTCAATCGAGCTAGGGGCCACGAGTCTCTGGGAATTTCTGTAGGAACTGATAGTGCCATTGTGCTTCCTTCCTGTCAAGCTAACCTTGCCTACCAGGAATGGCGGCCGTGGCTCGTCGTATAATCATTTCATGATGGGGGCTCCGGGCATATGGATTCAGCGACTCAGCGGGCTGGACACTGCGGCCGATGCCGTTCGATGGAATCTGATCAACTACAAGCCCATATTGGAGGCAAACCTGACTTCGGCTTCTTCTAGTTACCTCACGCCAACTGGACAAGCCAGCGCGGCCTGGAAGCGTAGCGACCATATCTTGACTTATGATATTGTGGTTCCCGTGGGATCCGTTGGTCTTGTATCACTGAACGCTACCCAAGTGCAGGAGGGAGGTAACGATGTAAGCATTGAGCAGGAAGGCATCTTAGCGGTGGTATCTAATGAGGACGATAAGAGAACCTGGATTATTCGCGTGGCATCGGGATTTTATGAGTTCTCTGCTGTTTTGGTATAGTATTTTAGTCTTTTAGTTCCGTTATGCGCTGGAAATTAAATCAATGACCACTATGGTAGCCTCAAAGGCTCTGGCTCTGATATTCGACCAATATACCGTTGTATTTGACCCTTAATTATGGCACCACCATGGGTGGATCGGCTTTCAGGAATTTTAACATACTTCTAAAGGGTGTCTCTGCCAGCCTCGGAGTGAGTTCGTGAGATGCCACAAGACAACGACCACAATCGTCAAAGCAGTCTTTGCACATGTGAAAGTCTCCACCATTGCAGTCTGAACACTGATAGCATGTATCATTCTCTGGGATGCTTGAAGTGCAGACATTGCAGCCCAGGCCTGATGACGTTCCAGAGGCAATGATGCCTTCCGATGACAGCTCACTGTCTGTGTCTACCAAATAGAGGTCTTCTGAAGGCGAGTTGCCTTTTTTTGCCCTTTCAAGAAAACGTGAAACTTCGGCAAGTTTCCGCCTTTTAGCCCACGATAGAGATGTCCGGCCAAAACAATCCCGAGACTCGATGTCGATATCAAATGTGGCCAACAAGATCCTCACGACCTCAATATGCCCTCCTCTGGCCGCAACGGAAAGAGGGGTTGAGCCGTACCAATCCTGCTGGTCTACCGCCGATGGGTCTCGCTCCGCTAAAGTCGAGACGATGTCGGCATGGCCCTTTTGAGCGGCGTAAAATAACGGCGTCCGGCCAATATGATCTTGTGAGGATGGTCGCACACTCGCGTCGGCAAGCAGAAGCTCTACAACAGAGCTATGACCGCCGCCGGCAGCGTATGACAGTGCGGTTCGACCAAACTTACAGTTGCTGTAGTCCAGGCCAATGCCGTACTTGTCATGTAAGAGTGACACTATCGCCACGTGTCCACCCGCCGATGCGGCCTGCATGGAACCGCCGTAAAAGCCGCTATCGCAACTGGCTTCCGCGCCGTTTTCAAGAAGCATCTGAGCAATCTCCTGGTGACCTTCAAATGACGCCGCCTGGAGAACATTGCCAAACCGGCCGCCCTGAGTATTGACATTGGCCTGATTTTGGAGAAGGATCTGGACAACCTGACTATGGCCCCAAAGTGACGCGGCATATAGCGCGTTTCTTTCGATACCTCCTTGGGCATGAACGTCTGCATCATTTTCCAAGAGCAATTTGACAGCGTTCTCGTGACCGAAGCGTGAGGCTGCCTGGAGGGCAGTGTTGAACGCGCCACCGCGTGCGTTAACGTCTGCCCCGTTTTGGAGGAGTATTTGCATGACCTTCAAATGCCCCGAGGCTGAGGCAGCGTGAAGAGCATAGCCAAAGAAGCCTGCCCAGGTCTTAACATCTGCGTGATATCGCACGAGCTTCTGAACCATCATGCGGTGCCCTGCAAATGAAGCGGCCTGAAGGGCACAACCATGCGCATATCCCTTGGCATTGACGTCTACATTGTTATTCAGAAGGACTTCAGCAGTCTCCAAATATCCTAGACCAGACGCGTCGTAGAGGGACCTTTCCAGAGCTTCAGAGATCTGGTGATCCTCCTCGTCCATTACGCCGGGGGTGTCAAATATTGCCGCCATTACTCTGTGGCCGCACCTCGGATTCTGGGTTGCGGCTAAGAAGACCTCTCCGGTGATAGGGACGTCGTCCTTACGCTTCTTTAGAAGTAATGACACAATCTTGTCGCCGCACATGTCGTTTCGAGCCGCAAGACTGACGATATTGTCTGTGACGGGGACGTCGTCTCTGTCCTTTTCTAGAAAAAGTTCTAGAATCCTGTTGCCGCACCACGAGTTTTGAACGGCTACGCTGACGGCCTCTTCGGTGATCTGAATGTTGTCTCCGCACTTTTCGAAAAGGGTTCGTATGACTCTATAGGCATGCTGAGTCGCGCATGCGAGTACGAGGGCGTTTTCAGGGATCGGTATGCGGCCGGCCCGGGCTGCGAAAAGCAACTCCATGACTTTGTGGCCTATTGACGGGTTCTTGACCGCCGCTTCAACAATACTCTCTGTGATTCGAATGCTATCCCCCCGCCGTTCTAGAAGTACTGCCATTACCCGATCTCCACATGATGAGTTCGAAGCTGCGGCCTGGAGAATCTTTTTGGTGATAACCACATCGTCTCCGCATCTGTCAAGGAACAATGTGATGAAACGCATGCCGTGGTCAGAATTACGAGCTGCGGCCCAAAGGACCTCTTCAGTAATTCCATGTCGAACCTCCTCTAGACACGAATCAAGGAGGAGCTGCAGTAGCCCGTGATCTCGTCTTGTCATCCCGGACGAGTTCTGTCGAGCTGCTTGAATGAGAACATGTTCAGTGACCTGGATCTCATACTCTTCTCGCTTGATCATGATCGTCTCTATAACCTCGGCGCTGAAACACGAGTCTATTAACTCGTCGGTGATGTGAACGTCGTCACCGCATTTGTCAAGAATCACTGCCATCATTCCTGAACAAATTGGGGCGGTCGCCATCTTGACGAGTTTCTCGGTAATTCGAATTTCGTGCGGACGTTCATCCAGAAGGACACCCAATATGCAGTCCCCACAGAATTCATTTTCGAATATTGCCTCCGTGATGTCTTCGGTGATTTCAATCTGATCTCCGTACTCTTCTAGTAGCACCGCTACCACGTCCTCGCCGTATAACCCATTTTGAACAGCAGATTTGACGATCCTGTTGTCAATCTACATATTGTCACCGTATATTTCGATGAATTTGCGTACGGGATTACCATCGAATCTTTCAACGACAGTTTCCATGAATTCCATGGGTATTTGAGACTTGGTACCCAATCTGTCGAGCAACAGCACCATTAGTTCCTCTCCAAAGTCCGCATTGTTTTTCACCGCGTCCAAAAGCTCTTCCGTGATCAGCACTTCGTCTTCGCACTCATCAAGAAGCATTTCCATGAGCCCTGGATAGCAGCGTCCGTTCGAGGCAATCGATATTATGAACCCTTCCGTGATGTGAATCTGGCCCCTCCGCATGTCAAGGAGCAACGACAGGACGGAGTCGTCAAAGCCGTCTCCGACATTGGCTGCGGCAAGGATCAGATCTGCGGAGATCTCGATCTCATCTCCCCGCTCATCTAACAGTAGTTTCACTACATCCGCACCGTTCTGAATGGCAGCCAAGACAATATCCGAAGTGATTTGACGCTTATACTGCTTGAGGAGTAGCAAGGTAATTTCCACGGCCCTGCGAAGATTCTGGACTGCAGCTTCAATGATGTCGCCAGTGATGGTGATTTCGTGACCTCGTTTCTGTAAAAGATGCGATACAATCATGTCGCCGCATTCCGCGTTCGAGGCTGCAGTCTTGACAACATCTTCAGTGATTCGAATATCTGCCGCAAGCCTTTCTAGCAGGAACATCGTTACACGCCTGTTGTTCTCTCCACTTCCAACCGCAACTTCCAGATGCTTGATGGTCAGGTTGAAGGAAACTCCGGCATCAAGATGCCACTGGAGGATTCGAATACTGTCGTAACGTATTGCCAGTTCCTCATGTGTGGCGCCATCTGAATTCCTGGGCCGAGCTCGGGCCAGCTCTGTCCAACGTCCTGGGCTGAGAACTCCCGATAAGTCAAACATACAAATGACCAGCATTGCAAAGGGCGGATAGGATAAAGCGGCGTCGAACTTATCGATGATGCCCCAGTCCAGGCTGTAGTCCTTGTATGAAACTCGGTCATGCCAACGGGAGAACGGCGAGTATGGGTCTTGCTCCCCGGAGAAGAAGTCAGCCAGCAACAGGGATAACCGCGATTGCCTTTCTTCGTGGTCCGCCTTTCTTGCATGGTCTGCCCAAAAGAAGACCGAGTATATCAAAATTGGCGTCAAAGGGATGATTGTGGGAGGGATATCGGCAAGGTTGAGAAGGCATTGCTCAGCCGCAAGTGCGTGTGCAGTTGTAATTTTGTATGCGTGTTCACCCTCAAGAAACTCTCTGACGGCTAAGTGAGGGAAACGAAAGGCGTCCAGCGTCTCGTCAAAAAGAACTAGGTTGTTGCACAATTCCAGAAGGTTTTCACTTGAGATGGTGGGGGTGGAACCTTCTTTCGTTTTGGATACCATTGCGAGAAAGACGCTCGATCTGAGTTGTTCCTGGGCACAAAGGAGCCATATGAAGGCGTTCCTGGCCATCTCTCTGTCCGCAACAGTATCTCGGTCTTCAATCTTTGCTAGAATCTCTTGGTAAAGGCCTTCCAATGTTCGAGGCATCTTCACGAGCCTCTCCTCGATGGCTGCGTCGGTGGCTTGGCGACGAAGCTCTTGAATATGCAGGCTGGCCCAGCGGAACCTACTATTGTAAGTTAAATGCCCAAAGGATAAGTAGCACACGAGTCACAACTTACATTCCATGCGCATTTGAACTAAGCTTGTTGATGATCTTGCTGCGGAGTTCTTCTTTTCTCGAGCTTCCTCGCAGTAAAGACCCATTTTCGACAAGGCGACTAGTCTCCAACCGCACGAATAGTTCGATGTCCTTCGAGTTGCGCTCTGACGAAAGATACATGTTTTCGTATTTGTCCAGCTTGTGGACGATGTCCCAGTCGTCTCGGCTGGAGACGAAGACCTTCATGGTAGTCGTTGCTTCGAGAAGAGACACCAGAAAGTTCAAAAGGTCTTGTCGAGTGTCTCTATTGCACTCATCCATTGCGTCAATAATCAGTGTGATTGTTTGACCACGGCAGCTATCAAGAAGCTTGTGGATGAGTCCTTCGCTTTCGCCTAGTGTAAGAGACTGGGAAGCGAAAGCATTCTCTTCGAACCTTTTGTATGCCTCCACTGCGGCGTCCAGAATATCCGCACCTGGCTGGGGCATCGCTAGTTGTCTCGCAATGCTAGCTATTATGCTAGCAGGATTGGAACGGCCTGGTTCGGCCGGATTTCTGGAGCAGTAAAAGTACACCGTCGCTGATGGAGACGATTGCAGAGCATCTTCAACAACGATTGATCTGTGTTTCCAAAGTGAGATCAGGTCATCTTTTGGGTAAAAGGCCTCAACCTACGTCAGCTTGCTCTTGCCAGAGCCTGGAATGCCGTGCAGCCATAAGATGGACGACGCCTCAGGGTTCTTCCACGACTGAAAGACTTCGTCCTCGAGAAGCCATTTTCCTGTCCCCTCTAAAACCTCACTCTTGTTCAGTGTGTGATGTTGTTCGTATGGTTCTTTCGAGATCCAAGTCAAAATCTCGTTGATACGCTGGGTTGTAACTGAATCTCATTAGCCTAACCTAAAATCTGTGCCATGACGTATTTACATACACTCAATCCTGGAGATCCCCGGCGAATCAGTTTGGATGTACAACTCGAGCAGGGCCTTCATTGAGGAGGCCGCTGTAGCAGCCGCAAACGTCTGCCATTTCTTGTTCTTGTGGCTGTCGGCATAGTCACAAACCCCCTTAATGACGACGCATGGCACCTCATCCCAAGCTCCGGCGGCCTCCATCTCGAAGGCAATGAGGTCGTACCTCTGAGCGATTTCGTCGCGATGCGCGCCCGACTTCATCACGGCATTACCCGATCCGACGCTACCAATAAGTATGTGCGGCTCCTGGGCCGCTGCAGTATTGCCCTCGCGCTCTAGTCTCTTTTTGATTTCTAGACTTCCCTGAGCACGAGGTGAGTTTTGTCGCATTCAAGTTCGATGCACGATGCATCCGGGGCTGTGTCGCAAATCCATGTATCATCGCAGCCACAGTCGGCATCGTCTCGGTGTCTATGCTCATAGGTTGGACTGAAGAGTCCGTCTTGAGCTGCTCCAGGGTATGGGTACCGAGTCCGCTTCCGTCCGGCCTGGGCGGCGATCTGCTGGATACCAGTGAGGATCTCAGCTGTACGTCGCTCAAGGCGCTCGAAAGTCCGTTCCGTTTCGAGCGAGGCCAGAAGCGAGCGAATATCCTTGTTGGGTCGGCCGAGGCTATCGCTGAGGGTGTCTTTAGTCGTAAAACGGTGAGGATTCTGTCGGCCAAAATCATATTGAACCACCGTCTTGCTGATAATGACGTCCCCGAGTAGAACCTCCTTCTCGGTCCCTGGACTGGGCACTCCGCCGCATATGCCCACCAGGAGGGCTAGCTTGAGCTCAGTGTAGCTGGAACGAAAGCTTGCCATAGCAGATGCCGAGCTTACCGTCCCCATGCCGGGAAGCAGAGCCATAACGACGTTGTATTTGCCAATCCGGCCAGTAGTGTATCTGTTGGGATCCCCGCGAGCTCTTCCGAACTTGTCGCCATCTTCATCGAAGAATTCGTCAAAGGCCAGAGTGGCAGCGTTGTACTCAAGGGGCAGCGCGCACAGCACAGCAATTCGAAAATCTTCGCGACGTCGAGGTCGCTGATCGGTAGCCATCGTGATGACGACCAGGCCTCTGGCAACGTAGCCCGCTCAATTGTAGATGCCAGAAGAATCTCCCAACGGTCGAAATTGAAATTCTCAAGTGTGGTGCTGGAGTAAGGTCAGATTTGGGAACCCTCCCTAAAGCAACGGAGGGGAGGGGGTGGTCTCTCGAGGACTTGCAAATCTGCCTCAAGAGCAGGCCGTGGTACACGTGTCTGACATTTTGCATAATGGGTCGGGCGTTGGCGTTGAGTGGAGGAGAATAGGCTGCGCCCTTTACCTGCAGGTATTCCCAAGTTCATTGGCATCAATGTGACGAGCTGCTAAGGACCATGATTCTTTGAGGATTCCTGATTGGTTACTTTACCCTTTGCCAAGGCATACGTCCTGCGTCTTCCAACATGGGTTGCCTACAGTCTGCTTCTTCTTGCAGCCGGAGAGAGGGCTGGTGGTATTTCCGTTTCGCAGCCTGCTGCTCGATGGTTGCTACGACCCACTAATTTATGGGCGAAGCCTGCCGTGATCTCCGGCCCTGCTATGCGCCTGACGGCTCGTTTTCGACTGGTCAAGAGTATCTTAGGCCAAGGTAATTGGAAGGAGCCTGATTGCTCGGCTGATTTCTCCGCCGACTCTTCAGGAGAGCGGGGCTTGCCAAATTTGCGAGCGCCGATTCACTGTCCCTTGCCGAGACAACATATGCAACTTCCTCTGTCAATTGATGGGTAGCATTCCGATCGTAGTTTTCTCCGATTGTCGTAATTCGGTTGGCTTTGCTATCGTTGGTGCCGTGTGTGAATACTTATTTATGCGCGATGCCGAAAATCTCTTTTTTCGAGTCTAACCCTCCTCGTCCGTCGTCATGATAAATCTCGTCAGGAACGCCCGCCACCACTTCTTCTCGTTCACTGATCTCAATCTACTGCAGTGAATTTACATCTCATAAACGGCAGGTTCCCAGCGTCAACACGGAGATACTGCGGTGCTCGGATTTCGCTACAGAAGTATAGCTATGGCGCGGGGCACTTTGGATCCGCCGCAGCACTGCCATTTAAGTATCAGTCAATCTTCGTGTGTCTCTTGTTTGCGCGATGACACTCCTATCTTTGAAGATCAGATCGCGTTGGAGAGTCAACACTATAATCGACAAGAACCCTGTCAATAAGACAAGCTGAACTTTTCAACGCCGAGTGCGAACTGACTAAACCTCGCGCCAAGTCATCATGTGTCCAGTTACAACTCGCTATATGAGTGCCTAGCCCAATAAAAATAGCACTAGTTAATTGTTTTTGAGATCATTGGGCAGGTGTAAGTCGAGTAAGGTGTTCAAAATAGCTAAAGCTCAGATGCAAATCAAATCAGACGCACAAAAAGAATGTGAAATCTTTCGAGCTAGGCCCTAGCAATATCAGCCCACATGGCCACGCGTTCATTGCGCTCCGTCTACAAACGACTGGCTAATACTTCTGTATTTCTGGTGTTCGACCCAGCAAGAGAGAGGTCGCATGTTTTTTCACGCCGGTATCCATATGTCAGTATGAACCTGGCTATTTACTCAGTCTGCTGCTTAAGTTAGAGAATATTTTGAGCGCACTGCCCAACTTACAGGCAGGCAAGAGTTCAAGTTGCCTCTAGTGTTTTGCTCGGGCTGTCGGAGGCTGCAATATTGCAGGAAATATTTTATTAATAATGGACCCAAGTATTTACCGTGAGTTACGAGACACATACAACGTCTCAAAGAAGCCGTAGAAGCAGCGTACAGCCTCTAGCTAGAGTAAGACTTAGAGGTATAGCTTTATTGTTTCTCCAAACCACAATTCAATGGCATCAGTCTCTACTAAAACGCCATGGCTAGTTACGGAAGACAGGAAACATGCACGCACGTGAGGCGCGTTGTATCGTGAGTTATAATCTCGAGGTTTGCTTCAAATGTGAACAGAAAAGTAAGTATCGGCATCAGGGGGGTTATTCTTGAATTTATTCTTGTTGAATCTGCGTTGTTGGTCGCAAGGTTTGTTGCGTCGGTCATCTTGACCTCGGCAATGCCAGAGATTCTCTGCTAAATTAGCAAAGAAATTGGGCATCGTTTGATGGTAGCGATCTGTCTTTGCGTGACTCTTAAGCGCAGCAACTGCAAAACCCTCGCAATCAGTGTTAGTTGAATTCGTAATCTTTTTTTCGCTCCTTTTTTTTCTTGCAGCTATATACCACCTGTCTCCCGCCATAAAGCTGTGGGTTACATTTTGCCCACTGAACACAAAACCTGGTTCTCGCAAAGAGAATGGTCGAGTTTGCCGATGAATAGAATATGAGTTCGGTCTAAGACCATTGAACGTTCAGTACCTAGTAGGGGTTGGGTCTTCCATGGTTGTCTCTTAGGAGGATTGGGTCCGTGCATGACTAGTTCGGGTGGCTGATTACTGTGGCTACGTAGGTAGACATGGAATGGAATGGAGATTGTGGCTTGTGAGAATGGCGAAAATAGACTCCAAGATAAGGACCTCGGCAAACGTGACAGCTTGACGGCGCAGATAACATGCAGAAATTTCCGGGTCATCAGGCCATTACCACGAGCAATATTGCAGGTGCCGGGACATATGCAGTTTGCTTTCTTTTTCTTACCTGCATTGCCGTACATACACACGTGTTTAGCGAGATCCCGAGGCTTTGGGAAGGCAACCGCAATAACCAACCTATCACCGACTGTGCACACTTTCAGGTACCAAATCGGCCTCTAGCTTTATCTCTGACCTCAGAAAGATCATTAAGCGGCTCGTATGTTTGAGGTGAACGAGCGACCCGAAGATTTCCACACCATATCTTACAGTTAGGTTGGGACATGCATGGTAAACTGGGCATATTTAATCTTGTCACTGCGCCAGTGAGTTATTTTCAATGCAGTCAAACACTTCTGAACACTCTTAAATCGGCATTTCTACAGAGAGATTGCGGAAGCAGTAACGTTCCTTTTCATTCCATCAAACTGGACACATCTTCTGCTTCCACTCTAAGGAAACATTGATGAACGCGTAGAGGAGGACTGAGCACCGATCCTGGACTATCAAATGGATATTCCCACTTACTGCCAAGTTTCTTGCTTACCTTGACTTAGGTAAACCATGGCCTCGACGCTTAAAATTACTGAGCTGGTCCCAGAGACGTTTTTATCGCAGACATGTTCCAACTCGAGACCGAGTATCCGGCAGAAGCCGTTGAAGAATTTCAGCGAGGGGGAGGGAGACAACAAAACAAGCCCCCACATCTCGAACTCAATTGGGAGATCAAAGCGTTGATCTCTCCCGCGAACCCCAGAGCCAGACCCACGGACGCCTCACTCGCGTATGTACGTACATGAGTCGGGGAATGTGACAGCGGGAGCATCGACCCAAAACGGAGCGAAGTCCCAATCCCCCGCCGCCAGCCACCAGCGGCATTTGTCGTAAACTGGGATGGGTTTACCGTATTGGCCCTGGACTGTGGGCGGTGACAACAGTCGCAGGATCTGGGATTCATGGGCCTGGGCTCGAGCACGGATGGGCTTTTTGCGTTGGGGACAGCCCACCAGGAGTGCCACATTGCACATCCACTAGTGCCTGATATGTGAATGCACAAAGGGTTTACCCCAGGCGCTGAAGCCGTCGAGATGGCGGCGGCCCTTTCCAGTCAGGAACGTCTCATTACCAATGGCCGCCAGAGGTGGGCTTCGAGGGCGCATCGCGGGTAAGCATTACCCGCGATGAACATGGAACATTACTTGTATAAAGCCCAAGCGGCCCGGACGTCAAGAAGCTGCCGGGTATCGTAGTAACTCCTGTTATTATCAGCCGATTATTCCCGCCGAGAAACCGCAACCATGCTTCGCTCCAAGTTCCCTACCGCCCACCACTTTACGGTGTCCATTTTCGGAGCCCAGTACCACGCCGACTCACCTTCGGAGGAGAAGCTTGCCCTCATCAACCGATTCGACGAACTCATCAAGGGCGCTGCGATTCATGTCGAGGAGCTCGAGCAGAATGACCTCCCCTCCAAGGTCTGGATGAGCTACTGGGCCTCGCCTCAGGCCTTCAAGACATGGTGGGAGAGCCCGAAGACCGCCGCCTTCTGGTCCGCCCTCCCTACCGATGCCGGATTCTGGAGAGAGACCGTCAGCATCCCCGCCACCCGTGGCATGTACGAGTCCAACAAGCCCCAAGCTTCCGGCTTCGGCCACTGCGGCGAGGCCATCCCCCTCACCGCGAAGACCGGCTACTGGGGTGCCTACCGCTCGCGCATGACCCCCGATTCCCCGGAAGACAAGTTCGAGTCTCCCCTTGCCGCCGTACCTACACCGAGACCCCTCACCGATAAGATCCGGTCCGGCAGAGTCAGAGTCTCCAAGTTCCCCGACAACATCAACTTCGTCGTCGAGGGCCAGGACTACAGCTACATGAACGATAACGAGCGCGGACACTGGAACGAGAACTTCGACGGCCTGACCAAGCAATGGGTTACTAACGTCATGAACGCTGGCCCCGAGAAGGGCATGGTCAACGCCAGAGCTTGCCATGCTTTCGCCGGCGACAAGCAACCCGGAGCGACGAACGGCGCTGTCAACGGACACGCTACGAACGGAACGAATGGCGTGAACGGCACCAACGGTGTCAACGGTACCAACGGTCACACTAACGGCCACTCCAACTCCATCTTCCCTGGTCTCGACTACATTCGCCAGGCCCAGATCCTCTTCTGGTTGGATCTCTCAAAGATGGAGTACATCGGTCGCTACGACAAGGTCCACGTCAAGCTCAGGAAGGACTTTTTCGCTGCGTATGGACCTGGTGGAGTTATGGAGGGAGGTGATTTGTTGCTCTGGGTTGACGTTGCAATCCTGAAGGGTGAAGAGATGGACGCTGAATATGTGGGCTGCTACGACGGTACAGGGTTCCTGGCGTACGACGATCACCCGTCATTCGCTAGCGAGGTGGTGGAGGCTTCGCAGCTCCCGTCCTTCTTCGACAAGCCCATTCCGTCCCAGCCTATTGAGTGGTAACCTGGTAATGTAATACGATTAGATCTATGAAGATACGAAATTTTGATGCCTCGATTCACACTTCTTTGTGTCGAGAGATTGTTGCTGGCACAACGCGTCATAAACGGAGGATTGATCCAATCTATGCAACTGCAACCATGTTCATCCGTACACGTAAGTTCGACACGAAGACAAGAGCTTCCATAACAGTACTTCCATGCTTCTGGCCAATCAGCTCCCGTGTATTATGGTCGAGCGAGTCAGTCCTGGACCAGGACTGACTCGCTGGTCAAAGTAGAGTTCAGCGGCTGGCGGTGTATGTCAGAAGTTTAACAGGGGCCCCCAGCAAAAGACCCATCTCCCGGCTCCCCTACCCGGGAGAGACCGTCTCCAGCTTTCTCCACTTTGGGTATTCAAACGACGCACTTGCCGGCCGGAGCAGTCCATGACTGGAAAGATGCAGAAATGAACATATCCATGTTTTGCGAGAACTTACAAGGTTGCACGAATACCACAAAATTAGACGAAGAGGTCAGATCACTTGACAATCACTTCGAGTTGGGGAATGGAGTCAACGGAACACGGACGTCCCAGAGTCGTGGTTCAACGGCCAACAAACATGTTCAGAGTCCACCAACTCCAGAATGTATATTGTCATTGCGTGATCGCGTAATTAGGAATGCTACTCTTGTGCAGTATCTGCAGCGGAGCTCATCTTCTAAAATGATACCACAACCTTCCATGTTCCTTGCAGCGCCGCCACTCGCGGCAACGCATTCAGGATCCGGAGGTCAGTGCGAACTGGACCCCCTGACGTGACACTCATTCGCTTGATCACTGTGAGATTTCACGGCATCGCCCTTTAGGCAAAATTTCCGCTGATCGCGTCGCTTAGAAGCGTCTTGCAAAGAGCTGTTGGGTGTCGAGTGTTCCCCGGACGAAAGAGAGAGGGAAAACATGAAAGGGGTAATACTCGCCAACGGCCGATACATTCGCTGTGGACCCTGACATTGAGCTCCATCTTCCCTCAGGAACCCCCGGAACTGTCTCCGTAGGACTTCAAATTACCACCTCGGCCCACATTTATTTCCTATTGGATTGGCCCTGCCGTAGGCTGCCGCGATTCAGGAACCGGGTGCTTGGTCGATCGCAACTCCCGAATAGAATCTGAAGGCCAACCCGGAAGAGCGTCCGAGTTTTGCAATTGCACTTCAAAGACCTTGCATCGTCCCGATTTGGATTGTTTGGAGGTTCCTCCTGCTTGTTGATAAACCTCCTTCATCAGTCGGACATTTCCCCTCCACCTTGCGTTAGTCTTGGGCCGGACATTTTTAGACCTTGTTTACTCATCTTTTTCTTTGATTGTCGTAAGCAGGAAGACGGTCGCGACCGCAGAGCAGCCAACATGGGATCGGTACCAGAGTCGCTATGGCCCACCGTCATTGAGATGTGGGTGGAATATGCCATCGGCATACTCGTGCTGTTTCTCCGCGTCTTCAGTCGATGCAAGATGGTTGGTTGGAAATGGCAAGGCGACGATTATTTGGCGATTTCAGCCATTCTATTCTTCACAGTATGTCACGCGCCACAGGGAGTGGGCGATGCGGGACTTTGGCTGACAACCCCTTAGTTTGAGGTCATGATGTGCCAAATCATTGGTAATTGCGACACCCTCGTGACCACCCACATTGCAACTGCTCTAACACAGCGACTTTAGTTGAAAAGGGAAGCATTACTGGCATGACAGATGCAGTTGCCCTCACATTGACTCCCGAAGAGTACAAGAGTCACGAGACCGGCGCTAAGTGGCTGTTCGCGGCGTGGTACATTTACGTCAGCTTGATCTGGAGTTTGAAGGGCATCATGCTGTTTTTCTTCTTCAGGGTCACGTAAGCCAGTCCCAATTTGGAAGAGGTTACAGAATATCGTAGTCGCTAACACCATGTGCAGCAAGTCTCTGCCCGAGGAACGCCTGGTCAAGGTGGTTTCTGTTATCACCGTTGCCGCATACTTGGCAACTCTTGCAGTCATCACTGGTCACTGCCGCCCGATCCACAGGCTTTGGCAGGTGTACCCCTACGCCGGAGGTACGTGATAGCATCCTGATCAAATTTTTGATTCATCCAGTACGACAATACTAACACCTGCCTGAAGATGATTGTACCCAGAATAGGTCCAAGTACTACGCGCTGGTCACAACCAATGTTTTGTAAGATTGACTGCTGCATCTCTGATATCCGTAGCTCATTGGCTAACTTCGGGTTCCAAAGCACCGATATTTTGATCATGTACATCCCGATTCCCCTCCTGTGGAGGTTGCAAACCACGTTGAAGAGGTAGGTTTAGTCAATTGTCCCCAACCCTTTGGGGCATGCACTAACTTAGCATACCAGGAAACTCTCCTTCGGTTTGATGTTCTGCGCCGGCTTCTTCATTGTCATCTGCACCCTCCTCCGCTGCATCATCTGCCTGCAGACGCCCGAGAGACTTGATCTGGGTCTGAACTGGTCGATCCGTGAAACTGTAAGAACTCCCCACATTATAGTCACTAGGGAGCGCTCTTCTAACATCTAGACTCCTAGGTTATCGGTATCATCTGCACCAACGCGCCTTCGATCAAGCCCCTCTTCCCCAGCCGCCACAAGGGATCGACCGCGAACAGCCATACCCCCACCGGACTCGTCACCTTCGGCGGTACCGGCTCGAACCACAAGCGATCGCGCTTGAGGGAAGACCACGAGAGAATTCCCGATGACGGATCGGTTGGTAGCCAGGAGCACATCGTGAAGCCGAAGGGGGGAAACCAGACCAGCGCGTTCGCTGACAACCGCAGCGACGATCGCAGCTTCGACGATCAAGCGAGGTATAACGGGGGCATTCAGGTCAAGAGCGAGTACAGGGTTGAGGTCCGGTAGATCGGGTGAACAGGGAACAGCAATCCAACGTCTATTTTGGCCCTCTCGTCAAGGAAGACAGGCGCCCGCGCAAACAGGCGTCTTAGGGCATGCCGCGGAGAGCAGATTATGCGCGAGCTCTGGAGCTCCGCTCTGTACCCGAGTGTTGATCCGGATCAACATCGTCCTCGGTGCATTGTGTGCGAGATGGTTAGAAGCTCACAGAGGATATACCTAGGCAATACCCAGGAGTCTGGAAGAGACTGCGCGTTTGATGAGAGATATGTAAACCACGAAGATAATGTACCATAGTTTCACAACAAAGTAATGTGGTTACCAAGACAAGGTTTCGCTGCCCTAGTTCCAAACGTCAAGTATCCATGTTCCCAATTGGTGTCTTCTTTGACGTCTCGACTGGTTCAATGTTGCCTTTGCCCACCGAAGAAGCTTGATAGCTGGCACAGGCTGTAATCTGGCCATATACCTTGTTCTCTCCGTTTTGCTGCTCGCTTCTGCCCCGTTTCCACTCAAGTCATTGATAGCCGACGAACCTCTTATCAGAAGAGTTGATGGGACTGTGGGGCATTACGAAAAATGGATTTTCCGCCAAGTCGCGGCCCTTGATTGAACCCACTTCATTGGCTAAACCGAAAACGGTTGCATTTCCGGGTTGACGAAACCTCTTCCGAACCCACATTTCGGTCTCGCCTCATCAATGCAAGCCTCGTATCAAGGCCCATGGACTTTGCGGAGTACAGAGTAGCATTCGACAGAACGCCTTGCAATGATGTTTTATCCTGATTTGAAAATCTGTACGGATACAGCGCCTAAGCATGCAACACGGAGTCTGGTCTGCAGACTAGGGACTGTCTGGCAAATTTGGTATCCGTACAGAGTACATAAGGTAAGAATAATATTTTTATCTCATCCGTGCTCCGGTCTTGTATCCTAGTGATGTTACTTCCCTCATAATGTAATGGCTTTCCATCACATCACCATTTCCGTGTCAGGTGCTCCTCTATCATCGACTCCAAGCACAGCCAACTATTCTCTTTTGACCGCGAATCCATTTGGCAGCACCTACTTCAGGCCGCATGTAAATGATCGTATCAAATGTCGGCGGGAATGTCCAGGCCGCTGACTAACGATACCCTTCGTTGATGAAGATCAATGTGGGTATGCTGCGGAAATTTGATTCCCCGTAAAAGACAACAGGAGTCAGGAGGGGTTCTTCTACGAGATTCGTCAAGAATTGCTCGTTGTCGCCGAATCATAGCATATACAGAAAGTCTCTTGTTACCCATGCCCGGTATGGGTCGCCCGGTATGGGTAGCCCGCTGCCGTAATCGCGGGAGACGGAGACACTGAGACACATCGCACGATGTCTATCGGCCGAAACAACTGGTTGGACGTTTTGACAAGAAGTGGTGGCATGGAGAAGAACATGTAATGGCTTGCCTGATTGGCTGGAGGTCAATGTGAGACGCTTGCGTGCCAGTTTTCAACGCTTGACACGGCAATCCCCCATTCCCGCCTCTGTCTTCCACGCTCCAGAACGAACACTATTGACCCAGTTTGAAACAAGCGCGGGCAGCTGAAATCTTCCAGCTGCTCAAATGCGCGCTTGGCTGAGAGTCGACCGTTCAACCCCTCACCTGCATCCGTAGATCATTGCGGTTGGCTGGCTGCATTCAGGCCAGTGAAAATACCGGCTCGAACTCTCTTCCGATGTTGTCTTATTGCGGCACGGAACGCCGCCCTTAATTGCTTGGCGGCCACGTGCCGGCCCGTCCCTTTTGCTGGACCGGTGGGAGTTGCCATGAGGCCCGAATTTCCACTTCGTGATTTTCATCCTGAATCAAGAGGACGCCTATAGCCAATTTTCCCGATGGTAAAGATTTCATATGGTCATTTCAGCAAAGTCCACAAGTCCACAGTACCTCTGGCAGGCCCATGTGAATGCACTTCAAAATGGCCCTCTTTGCTCGGCTCTGAGGTCTTGATCTGCGTTTCGCCGCCAGATTGCCATCGTGATGGAATTCTGATGTCGAGCCAGAATTCCTTGGCAGCGCCCCCTCGAAAGACGGTTTCGAATGTGACGAAAAGCGCCACCAAGTTCCAGCACAAGCCCTTTCGAATTTGAGTTCGCCCTTTGCAAGCCTCAATTTGTCGTCCCCAGGACAATCTCTCCGTATGTGAGAATTCATGATTCTGATTTTGTCGAGGTAGGTCAATTAGATATGATTTAAAATCGCTTTGATTCCCCTTTTATATGAGCGTTTCCATGATGCACAGCCTGAAGAACAGGCTTTACTCCCCTCTCACTTGGCAGTTCTTTGAGCTGCATGAAAATAACCCAACATGTTGTCCCTTCGCCATGTTTGGATCATCGTCACTGATGTCGCCAACTCGCTCTTTGGATCACCCTTCCTCGGCCAAGGACTCCAATATCCCGTAGGAGCTAAGTTCGGCGCGTCTCGCCCTGACACCGAAGCCATCAAACCCGGAATTCCCATCTTTAGGCCTCCCGGGAGCAACATCGATGACTTCGTTTGCGACTATTCCAAAAGCATGCCTGGCTACGAGCCTTGCGCGACGCCTGAAGACCAAAGCTGCTGGCTGCGCAACCCAACAACGGGCGATGTATTCAACCTCCAAACCAACTACGAAGACATCAAACGTACACCCATAGGTACCACACGCGAGTACTATCTCGACATTACCGACTATGAAGTTAACGCCAATGGTCTGCCATTCAGTGAAGCGAAGGTCTTCAACCACACCTTCCCTGGCCCGCTGATTGAGGCCTGCTGGGGAGACAATGTAACAATCCATGTGCGCAACCATCTTCAGTATAACGGTACCAGCATCCACTGGCATGGTCTACGACAGTGGCAGACAATGCATATGGACGGTGTCAACGGCCTCACGCAGTGTCCAATTGCCCCAGGGTCCGAATTCGTGTATAACTGGACGGCGATGCAGTACGGTACCTCATGGTACCACAGCCACTACTCGGTGCAGTATGCCGATGGATTACAAGCCCCCATAGTAAGTTCATTCATAACATGATCTTCATTCTCTGGGACATGACCCACTCATATTCGTCAGACTATTCATGGACCAAGTTCCTATCCATACGACATTGCCATTGAGCCAATTACAATCACCGATTGGGGTAAGTTAGTCGAAATCGTTCCTTCTTGTAGATGAGGCGTGGTTGGTGTGGCGATGCTATTTCCTAATTAAGGCCAATGCGTGAAATCAACAGCTAACGTGCCGACTGCAGCCAACAACAGCGCCTTCCAGAACATGTACAAGAACCCAAACACAATGGATATCCTCCTGGGTGGAGTCGGCAACATAACTCGACTCACAGGGGACGTGATCAAACCCACAGGAGACATCCCACCTGGCTTTGAGATCTCGTTCGACGACGCCGATACCAACCCGACGACTGGGGCAAAGCGCTATCTCTTACGCCTAATTAACACAGCTTTCGACAACCCCTTTGTCTTTTCAATCGATAACCATGAGTTGATAGTTGTGGAGGCCGACTTCGTCCCCGTTAAGCCTTTCGTCACAACCTCGATCTTCATCGCAATAGGCCAGAGGTACAACGTCATCGTCCAGGCAGTGCCGACTGTGAACGCTTCAAGCCCCTCTAACAATCCTATTCCGAAGGACCTCAACTTCTGGATTCGGACATATGCTGTCTCTGGATCTACAATTTTCAAGTATTCACATGCTCCGTCTTCTCTAGACCGTCCTGTAGATGGGCAGAATTACATGAAGACTGGTGTTCTCCGCTACGACAGTACGAGCACGGCTGATCCCAGCTCCAGTGCGTGGGACGTCGATACCACCCAGTCCGACAAGTCCATCAATGATCAACTGCAGCCCATGCTTCAGTGGCAGGTGAGTACCCCAGCAAACGGGAATACAGGAGAGGTATTCGACGTCTTGTCCACGAAGAATGGGCAATATGCGACGTCCTTCCTTGCTTTTTATGGGGCCGATGATCAGGATGTAACGCCATTTCAAACGACATGGGGCAACCCGACCTTCTTGAATCTGGACAATGTCGGTGATGAGTGGCCAGTGGGTTGGGTGGTTGTGCCCGAGAACTACACTGACACCGACTGGGTAAGTCTCACTTTCTCAGGTGTAGTTATCAACAGCAGCTGGTAGCCCTGAATCTGTCTCTGGAAAGCCGTGTTGCTGACTCCTATTTTTAGGTGTACCTGGTTATTGACCAACCAATGAAAGGACCACACCCAGTAAGTGATGGCCTCAGTGCAATACTTCGTGTAGGCTGAAGATGACTCATTCGTCGATAGATTCATCTTCACGGGCATGACTTCGCGATCATAGAACAAGATGACAACGCCGGATTTGACCCCAGCAACTTTCATCCTAATGTAACGAACGTCAACTTTCCCCGCCGCGACGTGGTATCCGTCACGACAGATGGACACGCTGTCATCGCTTTCAAGACCGATAACCCCGGCGTGTGGTTAATGCATTGCCACATTGCGGCACACGCCTCTGGTGGCCTCTCTTTGCAGATTCTTGAGCGGCAGGGGGCGGCCAACGGGATCTGGCCTCCGGGAAATTCCACCGCTCTGGATAGAGCACATTCGCTCTGTGCCAACTGGAACAGCTGGGAATATGACTGCAGGAATATGTGGCCCGGAAACACCAACACCACGGATTACCCAGTCTATCCTTCCTGCATCGACTCCGCCAACATCCAGAACGATTCTGGGGTGTAAAGACAGTGTAGTATCTCTAGCTGTGTGTGAAAGAAAGCACCACCTTTTATCACTGAGCCGACTTGGGCTTGAGATGGTTAAGCGTGAAGCGAGGGCACTCAGAAGGATTTTAGGGGAGACCATGCTTTTGACGAAATAGCGTAGGAAGCGTACTAAGTATGCTTATCCTCAGCTATTGAGACACCAAGAGTCTAGAGACCCTATCGATAGGAGTGACGGAAAAATGCACCATATTTTACGTGTCAAAACATACGAATCATATGATCGATGTGACTATCCGGCGCAGCTAACCCTCAAGAAAGGCTTCCATATTTGAGAGATGTCAAAAAGACCAAACGTCCATAGTGGAGGAAAGTCTTACCCCGTCTCGATCCTCACAGACTGATTTCCCCAAGTTTCATCAAGACCTTCTCTATAAATCTTACCCCTACCAAAATTCCATCTTCGTCCTGCATATCATCTCCGCCAAAATCATCGCTGTGTTCATCCAGACAAGTGAGACAAGTGATTACCACGGAAGCATACTTGTCACCCGTTTGAGCCGGCAACCGAGCCTCCGCCAGGCTCACCAGCTGATTCTTGATCTTCTGCGTTTGCTCAATATTGTCTGGTTGGAACTTGAAATCGGTCAGGCTCAACCCTAGTCCCATCCCTGGCACCTTTTTACTGCGGGCTTCGCCCGCATCGGAGTTATATTCCACAAAACTGTCCCACAATCCAAGCTCAAGAAGACAAACCCCGAGGCTGTAGACGTCGTGTTGCATGATGTACGCTTCTTGAGCCTGTATGCCCTGGCGAGTTGGGTGTCTATATAGGTTCCTCTCCCACGCATCGTCGCCAACCTTCAGCGTGTGGAAGTTCACATTGCGGAAAGAGTCGAAGCCAAGGAGGTATGCCGAGAATAGCTCGCAAGACGTGTCGGAGGCGTAATCGGGAAATATTAGGATGGTTTCAGGGCGGATGTTCTTGTGAACAAAGTCGAGAGTGTGGATGAAGCTAACCGCTCTAGCCAGCTGTTTCGCAATCTCCACAACTCGAGTTAAGCTAAGCCTGCGCTCCTGCAGTAAAAGACTCCGTAGACTCATAGGAGGTCTGCGCAGATCAGTGCCAGGTAGCTGGAAGGCTAGGCTCATTGATGCAAGCATTTTTGTCTCGGAACTTTTACGCTTGACAACGCCTTTGCAAGACAAAAGACCAAAGGGCTCTATGCCCTCCATTTTTAGCCTCTTGGCGAGGCTCTCGGTGTCTGTTCTCAGGCGGGACAGGTCGTAGCTACTGTCGCAAGTGATGGTGTCTACTGCGTACAGCTTCTCGGAAGCTTTCCTGCGAATCAAAACCATGCTAGAATATTTGATGGCCCAGGTGTTTGCTCAATCCAGACCATCTTCTGGAAGTGTGACATGCACATTCTTGCTTCTTTCTCCCTTCATCAAGCTTCGGATACTCTGTACAGACGCTAGAGTGTTGCTAGGTTTGGCTGCTTGCGATGACATCGTTTTGTTTTCTACGTCGCCGTGCTTAGACAGTTCATTGTCAATCAACTTGTTTCCCATTCGAAGTATCAGGTACCACGTTGGGTCAAAGATACTTTGCCATTGCTGAAGCTGCGCAATTGAGTCTTCGATGGCCTCTCGAATTCGTGCATACTTCCACCTCTTGACTGACGAGTTGGGTCCGGCTCTGATTACGAAATCGAGCTTTGAAATAGCCAAGAGTAACTTGCTTTTGAGAACCTCCAAGACGTCGAGATGAATTCGGCAATGATACTCTTCTAGTGAGTGGGCGATTCTCTTCACAAACTCGACTTGAACCGCAGTTTTGCTCCAGATAGCTTCCACAACGAGCAGTTTCGATTGAACAGCCTCAGTGGCACCTCGGATATCTCGATAGGCTTCGATCAACTTTTTTCCGTATCTATGTACTATGATCAACGCTTAGGCACCTGAGGAGTTGGAAATTTTTAGGCGTACGTGAGGCATAGGTCTGCAGCCGAAACGGCAGCTAAAACCAACTCAACTGACATCGTTGGGCAGTATTAACCCTGGATCGGCACACAACTGAACGCGGAAGAATAGCGGCAAGGACGAGGTAAATTCAATGCACAACAGACAGGCTGCCTTTTTGTATCTAGTTTGACTGGGGCTGGCGGGTCTGGGTCCCGCTGTAATGCAGGTGTTGGCGAATACAGATACAAGGTCCCATGCAGGCAGGCCTTACGATCAGGCTGAGGACTACGGCCAAGACCCCGCGCGTAAAGCTGACGGCCCGGATTGACAATCAGACGAGAACTTCACACCCGCATTCGAGAAACTTCCGAACCGAATTGCTATCTAAGAGTTGTAAGTACGTGTGCCCATGTATGATTGTCATTGGCGGCTAACTGGTACATTCGCCGCAGACAGAGGTGATCACGATATGACGTTGTCAAGCAAAAACCCTTGACGACCCCGCATGATTCAGCATGTCGCCGTCGTCGGACCTGGTGCAGGAATCGAAGCTCGAAACAACGTTCTGCTCGGCCTATACTCAACATACATTTTACAAGCGTGGGACATCCGGACGCGAATGGAAAATACGGGTACAGGAAAGATGGACGCGAAAGAGACGGTTAGGACAAGGTGCCTATGGCACAGTGTGGCTGGAAACATGCGACCGACCCGCTAGACAATATAGCCCTACTGTCAGAGCAGTCAAGGAAATACCGATTGACTCAACTATGACGGAGAAAGTGGACTACTGTCGGGAGCTCGAAGCTGTCATGAAGTTCTCACAGGAGCGGATAGGCAGTGTTCATGCCGATAGCGGAGAGCTAAGGTCAGTCTGAGCAATGCTAATGTCTATCGACAGTACACGCCATCATTCGTCCAGTCCTATGGATGGTTCGAGAGTTCGGAGGCTATGTTCATTGCTATGGAGTATGTGCCGCATGGTGACCTGCAAAGGTACCTCTCGAGCCCCATTGCGGAAGACGAGGCGAGGATAATTACCCGCCAACTCGCGGAAGGTCTTCATCATATGCATATGAATGGATTCACGCACAGGGATTTGAAGCCAGGAGTACGTGCGTAGTGGCGGTGATTGGCAACGGTGAATCGCTGACCAGAAGACTTGCAGAACATTCTGGTGGTGTCTCGAGGTCCCGACTGGCTTGTCCAAATTTCCGACTTTGGCATCAGTAGACGCTTGCGTCCTGATCAATCTACTCTTGGCACGATGCGAAGGGGCACCTTGGGATTCATTGCGCCAGAAATGCTTGGATTCATTACCGATCGTAGCCATCCTTATGCCGTTGACGTCTGGTCGCTGGGGACTGTCATATTCAGGATGGTGACCGAGAAGCTTTTCATGACAGACTTTGGATTACTACAAAAATACGTTGCATCCGAACTACAATTCCCATTAGAAGGTCTCGCCTCCCTTTGGGTTACGGAATCGCTCGCTAGCTTCCTGAGATCGCTTCTGGCTCCACTACCCAAAGAACGGCCAACAATCACGGAAATCATGAATCATGACTGGCTTCAACATTCATCTCATTCTTCAGATGATGATTCTTCAGACAATAGTGCTCCAGAAGATGCTTCTTCAAAAGATGATTCTTCAGATGATGACTCCGACGATGATTCAGAGGAAGATTCTTCAGAGGATGATTCATCAGAGGGTGGTATTCAGTCCCAAGATGAGGTTGATTCATCAACTGAAAATGGAGACGTTGCATCTGCGGCATGGAGCACGGCAATAATCTGCGTGAAAACAACCGACCAGACAAACAAAGTCTTTGCAACAATAGGCTCTGGTTCGAAGGATGCTACAACTCCTGATTCAAACATTTCCCTGGTCTACAACAGTTCACAAGCGCTGGAAATTTCAGCAAAGGACCAAGCCCATCGTTCAAGTCTCTCTGGACATAATTTCAGAAAACAATCAGAATATCTGCTTCCTCCAGGCCGTTTCCTCGTGGATGAAGCCGGCATAATTCACCGGACTGAGTACGATATGATGTGGTTTGACGTCTATGGAGAAATGAAATGGCCACCGGAAAGACCACGTCAGCGGAGAAAACGCCCTCGGGTTGACCCAGAAGAGATGAACCAGCCGACACTGCGTTCAGGCGAAAAGAAAACTAAATCAAGAAAAAGAAGAGCGACATCAAAAAAGTCTACTGATCATGCTTCTTCAAATCAGCCAAAACCACGTTCGGGTAAACAACGGAATCCCTCATCTCCTGCTGCAACATCAACCACATCGAAAAGGCAACAAGGGAGCTGGGCAAGTATTTGGCCTTGGTCGTCAACATCATCCACAAAGATACCGTCCTCGAAGAAGTCAACTTCAACCTCAAAAAGGCACACTTCAAACCCCAAGAAGTCGACGGCAAGTACACAAGAGACGTTAATAATGGATGAACCAATTGCGCACGCCGAGGCCTACATTAGCAAGCCAAGGGAGATCACAACAGTTATCCGCGTAAATCCCTATGTGGAGGGCATATCAAATGACGAAAACTTCACGAAAAACGACACGAAGTCAGACGGCGAAGAAGAACGAGATCGTTTTGCGATGAACAGTGCTAGCGGGCAACGAGTTATACGATTCGTTGCCAAACAAAGCGACGCTGAGAAGCACCGAATTCCGCCAAAATACGATCTATCCAGGTGGGACCCCGGGAAAACGCCTTTGCTATTCCTCTACTCCGTCTTCGACTTGGTATCCATAGGGACTTGGTTCAACGATACGATCGTGAGCTGCCGTCAGTATGGCCAACCAATCGGCGACAAGGATATGGAAGTGCTGAAAGACCTAGCTATCTTGTTGGAGAAGCTTGACGATAGTCTGTCGAAGGTTACACAACATTCCATGCATCTCCAAAAGGCAGATGATAAGGAGATGATCCAAGATCTCACCAACGGTGGTGAGAGACTGGTCATAAAGGTGCAAAAGTTTCTTCAAGCGTGGCAGGGCATGATGTCACACGAAGACGGATTTGAAGCCAAGGAGTCCTGGGAGAGTTATCTTCTGGAGAGCGGGGCGATGAAGCATCTTGGGACTGAGAAACTGCGTTCGAGGGTGGAAACCCTTGAGCAAAGCTTGCGCGTATGGGTGCTGCGGTATGATGCATACAGCTCCGAGAAAGTCAAGCGTGCCAAACGTAAAAAGCGTGCGGGGCGTATTTGAAGGTCAAATCCACTCCACCTAATCAGGTTTAACAACACACCAAGTCTTGTTATACCGAGTTTCGTAGCTATCCCATCGACTGCTGCATGTTGTGCTCGTGCACTACCAGACATAAGCGGTCGGCACTTATCGCCACAGGAAGTGACTCAGATGCATTCGGCATACCGTGGAATTCCACCCAGTTTTGAAAAGTCAAGTGACCAAAACCATATCCTTTTTTACAATTCGCAAGTAGGCCCCAGCGCATTATTAGGCGAACGCGGAACATCCTTCCAGCTCGGAATGTTGCCTGATGACCGCGCCACGTTGAATTCCGAATTCGGCAAAGCGGCTCCTGAAACCAGCCACACTAGGAGTGTGCCTGGCGCTGACAACGCAAAACCGCTGCCCCTCCCCGGTGACGGACGGACTGAAACTTTGCATCTGACGCGCTAGGAGCGCTGCCACGCTATAGGTGTCCCCCAAACATCATTCGAAGGCAGCAGGATTTCTGACCACATATTTGGTTGGCCCTCGCAATCCACAACACCGTTGTATGACCGTTGTTGTTCTTTCACAACGCCCAACAAAGAAATCTTGCGTTTTACCAGCGCAGCGGTCTTTTGCCCGGATCATCATTTACAACGCGGCGTTCGTTGCCCCGTTTCATCCCCGACAATGGAGTCTTCCGTGTCTCTCCGACGACCCACCCCGGGCCCCGCAGAAGCCCGAGGCCGGTACTCAGAATGCAAGGCGGCGGATAGCACTCATGCCGGATTCACCGACTTGCCTCCGGAAATCCATCTGCTCATATCGAAGCAGCTCATTTACCCCGATGCGCTCTCCCTTAAGCATACCAGCAGCTACTTTTACTACCTCGTGGACACTGGTGTCCGGTTGAAGGTGGAATGGCTGATGGAACGCCGGATGTTACATCTCGAGTGTCCCAACGATAAGCGATGCGATCTTGGCAGCGATCTACGGTTTTGCAGGGGTAGCGTACCGTATGCATTCCCTCTCACTCGTTAACGCTCAACCTGTTGACTAACGCTTGCTAGACTCTTGATGCAACGACGACGAGAACACATGGAATGCGAGTCGAGGCCGGGCCTGGGCTGTCTTGTGTACGGCACGTCGGTTTGCTCTCACCGCAGGAAACTTGGCGCGAGATGTCAGCGCTGGCTTAGACGACGCTTGACAATTGAGCTCTGGTGGGTGTTGATTGCGTTGGTACCGATCATCTTCTGCTGGCTTTGGATGGCTGAGTTTGCGAAGTGGGCAGCTGGCTCATTGTCGCATTCTTCATCAACGTTTACAGAGTCATTGATGAGGTGAAGAGTCATCGCGATGTTGGTCTTTGTATTCAATGAAACCTATTTAAATAGCATGCCACATAATGTCTAATTGAGGATTTACCTACTTATTCCCAACTATTAACATCGAGATTGCAGCAAATCGACTTCAGCTGAAGACCGCTGGAAGTTCAAATCAAAATCATGATGAGAAGTTATAGGATCATAATTTGATTGCAGACGCTAGATCTTCGTGGTTTCGAAAAGCAAAGGTTTCTGTCTGTTTCAATGATAGGCCCTGTTATTCATTATGGCTGTCACATGTTGGTCGTACTTTCCTCCGTGGTAGCTAAGCCTATAGTCGGGCTGCCTGCCTTCCACCGGTATCTGACAAGGCAAGCAGTCAATAGGCTCTTGCATCTTTAAGAACATGAAATAGAATGATGGCAAACGTTAAGTTTCAACGTCGCAGTCTTATGATTTATCTATCGCGCGTAAAAATTCATGGCTCTACGTTGGTATGTTCCTATCGTTGAAAAGGACGCAGCGCAGCACTTACCTTAGGGTACCTTATTTTAGTATCGCACCTTCCGCCATCAATGTAACGCCTGGTATCACCATCACCAAAGTCTACCCGATCAATCTTTCCCTTTGCCGCCTTTCTTTCCATTCTTAATCTGGAACACGCAGAGAAGCGCGGCTCAACAGAAAACAATAAACTAGCTTCACATGTCTCGCATATAGCACAGCTTCACCTTAAACCTTGGTTAAGTTCGCACACATCAACTATGGCAATTTCCTCCTCCGCCAGCGTCAAGCCCGGCATTGCCCATTCACAGGGCCATACTCACTCGGTTTTCAAATCGAAGGTAGTTGTATCTTCCCTTAGACATTATACTACGGCTTCTAATCATTCTTTGTAGGATACGTCCGCCGCCCCGTCGAAGGTAGGAGCGAAGTCAAAAGGCGGACCATCTGCTGCGAAGCCCTTGCCCTTTTGGGCAAAGGCCAGGGTCGGAGGCAAGACTACAGAGGCATCCCTGCCTGACAAGAAGGTGAAGGACAACAGTTCTGCTCCTATTCGGAAGACATTTGTGCCCGGCTCAGGCACCCAAATTAGATCGAAATTTGGAGGAACTCAGCAGCCCATCAAGCACCAAGCGGGGCAGATTGCCACGGCGGGTGAGAAGAGGGCACATGGCCAAATAAGTGGCGAGCGTAACAAGACGTCGAACAGCTCCTCTGCAGATGGAACACCAAAGCTCAAGAAGAAGAGACTGGAGGATCCTAGGGAGTTTGTCAATCCGGCAGTGTCTAAGCCATCGCAGACGCAACCTGTTGGTACTATGCCCCACTTCAACACGGCCACACAGCTCGCAGAGTTCATCTTCATGCCCGACGCCGAGAACGGGGTGCTACCTCGCCACACCAAACTTCGAGTCTCCAGCATCTTGACCGTCCCGGGTGTTACCATGGACATTTACCTGAATCGTCTTGCCTCCTCCCCCGAGTTCAAGACTGTCACACAAAAGGCCCTGAAGATCTTCAGGGGAGAGCTCCCCGTCGATGAGGTCACCGTTATCGCCTTTGTCATCGCGAACCCCAAGAGGCTCAATAAACGCCAGTCCGACTGCCCTGAGTCAGAAATCTGGTACAGAGCACAGCTTCGGATGGGCCTGGAGGCCGACGAGATCCGCTCATGGGAGAACAACCCCATTTTCAGGGCATATCGCCGCGTCCTTCGGTACTTGCAGCAGTGTGGCACTGGTCGTCTTCGCTTTGAGCCAGAGCTGGGACTTGGTCTCCTCCAAGACGCGCGGGAAATCAGCCGGATGCCCACAAATAAGGCTTGCGAGACAACAAAGATTACCAAGAATGCGGCAGAGAAGCAAGTCCAAGGAACTACGCTGGTATTCCCTGGAACATCAGACAGCCGAGTTGAGGTGCCTGAGTCCACCAAAGTCCAGGTTGCTCTAGCAGCTAAAGTGGATAAGGCAGCGACTCACGAGATTCAGTCTCGCATTCAGGGACCTCTATGACAGCAGCACTTTGATGCTCTAAGCCCAGATCAGAAGGATATCGTGCGATGAAGGATCTAAGGTCAAAAGCTAGGGCATGTCGAAGAGTCGCGGACTCGCAAAGCAACGATGCAATCACCAGAAATTCAAGATTGAATGGGTGAGTAGGAAGTGAAGAAGTGCTCCGGGTTTCTTTCTCATCGCCGGGCACAACATTTGGGAGTGGAGCAACACCAGAAGCGATCATCATCAAGAAGAGATAAATCAGAGACAAAGGAAATATTTAGGACGAATCATTGAGAAACATAAAAGTGCAGTTGGCCGTACAATGAATAATACGCATCTAAACATCGTGTGTAATGTAGTGTCAAACCTGGGATCGAAACCCACGTACAGCTACTTGTGACCATCGTCCAGTCGAGAAGCCATGACCATAACTCTACAAATCACATCTCAGGACGCATTATCCTGAATCATAGGCTGCAGCGGACCCAGTCGTCCTCCTTGGTTTTCAACCTCCCGCATCACCTCTTCAGCTCGAGCCAAGTCGCGTGCGTCCAGCAGCCTCAGCCAGTAGGAGAAGTAAGACCCCAGACCCGTTACGCGACCATGACCAGGAGGGCTGACCAAGCCAAGCTCCGCGAGCCGATGCCGGTCCCAGATAGCAAACCCCAAAGCCCTGTAAGGCTCAAAGCCCGCGTACTTGATCGGAGAGTGGGCGCCTCGACTCATACTGTCAACAATCCAGAGGCCGTCGGCTGGTAGCACTAGCGAAGACCTTCTCATGGCACTACTTGTTGGTACCCGCCTTGATGAAGGTTGGATATCCTTTGCAGGCCAAGCCAGCTGGGGCAGTCGATATGTCTCAGACCCCGAGCTGTTTCTTGTGCGAGTCTTAAGATGCCGAACGTACTCAATTGCTGTCATGACTTCGTGGTAAGCGACCTTGAGATTGCTATTGCTGCTGTCATAGAAACTCTGGATGTCGAAGTCATTCGCACGATCGCTTGTCCCAGGAGTGTCTCGGACTCGTGACGTAGTTACCGCCACTTTCAGTTCGAATATGAGCTGCAACCGCCAAAAGGCGCGGAGAACCCGTTGCTCTTCAACCCATGATGGCTTCCTCGCCCTTTCATCTTCGGGAGCCCACTCCAGCCGTCCCCTTGCCTTGGCATCAATCAGTTGTTGCAGGTTATGGTCAATGCACGACCTGGTCAAGCAGTGAACCTGCGCCGCTGTCGAGAGCACGCTGCGCAAGACGCTGAGAGACGGGACTTTCGAGGCATCGCGACTTTCGAAGTCGTAGCCCGCCTCTTCGCTTTTACCGAGCACAATACCAGCTTCCCGGTTTTTGATCTTTCGGAAAATCTCGTCCAAGCCTGTCTCCTCATGGGCGCCGGCGCGAAGCTGTATCACAAAACGAATGATATCCTGTGTCTGCGGCGTGATTGTGCTCTCTGAGATGGACTGCCAGAATATGTCGGCGCTGTATTGACTGAATACGCGGAATGAGGCGGGTGAGGAGGTGATGACGTTCCACAGGCAATGCACATCATCTATGTGTGCGAGGATCTGGAGTAGCACCTCCGTGGGGAGATTCTCCAGCTGTGAAGTGGATTCGGCTTCATAATTTTCGACATCTGTCATCTTTTCTTGACGGTTTTCTGGGTTGGAAAAATTGGTCGAGAGAAGACGTTGTGTGAAGGCGTCCAGAAACGGTGGTCGTTGGACCCCGCATTCGACCCCGAACTGGGTACCTCGGATTCCGAGCCGTTTCCTGCAAAAGGCAAGGTTCCCTGAACTACCGTCGATCGATTCCGGGTCTTGACGTCAAGCATTTCTGAAGTCTATCCTTATCAGACCCAATGATTAGATCTAAATTCCCACAGCATCCACATTGCCTCACTGCTCAGCCCTCGTATGTCCCGTTATTGCCTAGTTCCCTCTGATAGAGCCCGGCACCTCACACACTTCAAAGTGAGTAAACAAGGGCCTAGAGCGGATCATCATCTGATTGCAATGGCAGTGCGAGACAACGATGCAACCTGTATTATAGCAGGAAACAACTTGCCATGGTTTTCCTTTTTTTCACTCTAGCACACAGCCAATCTACAGTAGAAGCTACAATAGGGGATAATGACAACAGGGTTTTGTACCAGAGCCCTTGTTTTGTGGCACAGTTGGGTACCCCAACCTACTTGTAATAAACACCTAGCAGCTATATCTTCTACAACATACGGTGATGATCCAATGATATCGAGACGCCGCACCTGGGCTTGAGCTATGTGACATCGCATGGATTCAGCTCCAAGTGCCAAGTGCACCGAGAGTCTCTGCCCATAATAAGCTCCCCTCCGC
This sequence comes from Colletotrichum sp. SAR11_59, assembly GCA_025328345.1. NCBI lineage: Eukaryota > Fungi > Ascomycota > Sordariomycetes > Glomerellales > Glomerellaceae > Colletotrichum > Colletotrichum sp. SAR11_59. The sequence continues at coordinate 181,109 of JAKMXC010000026.1, forward strand.
CGAGAAGTAATGTACCGTTGTGTAAAGCCTCCCACATATATCAGCACTTTGGCAAGCTCTTGTGTCTCATGCTTCCACCACCGGTCCCATCATCATTTCAACAAGCGCTAGACATTTTCACGAACGGAAGCATTCATGGTTCAAAGCACCATCCCAAAACATTCAATGGATTCAACAACCGGTTTTCGGATTCTCGACCTGCTGCCAGCAAACTACGATGGTGATTTACGCTGCAACATCCGCAATCTGGAGCTCGGAACTTGCGAGCCATACGAGGCCCTGTCGTACGTCTGGGGAGACCAGTTGAACTTGGAGCCAATCCAGGTAGCAGGAGCAACAGTCAAAATCACAAAGAGCCTCCAGGCCGCCCTCAGACGCCTTCGGAAGCCCAGTATGATACGGCCCCTCTGGGTGGATCAGCTATGCATTAATCAGTTGGACTCGCGTGACAAGACGCGACAGGTCTCCATAATGCGCCAGATCTATAAGACCTGCTCGAGGTGCCTGATCTGGCTCGGCGAGCTTCCTGACACGCTCGCTGTTAGCGATGCAGAGGGAGCATTCGACTTCATTTGCATGTGCGCGGGACGGTGGGGTGACTCGGAGTTTATCCCTCCGGGTCTTTCGACTCCTGATCGATTAGCAAGGGCCAATAGCGCCTTCAAGGCTCTGGTCCTGGATGGAAACCCTTGGTGGTCGCGGATATGGACGGTCCAGGAAGTCGTGCTCCCATCTAATGCCCTGGTTATATGGGGCCCGCTGTGTCTGCCCTGGGCCACGTTCAAGCAGGCAGCAAGGAGGCTGTGCTCAGGGCTCTTTCCACGCTTGCATTACCCTATCCTGGACACATTCCACGATATCGTCAACAATTTCACAGGGCCAGTTCGTGGGCTGGAGATTGCGGAGGCCGGGGAGAGCCCGCTGAACATACTCCAGCGATGGCGACACCGAAAGGCAACGGACCCGAGGGACAAAGCTTTCGCACTGATGGGCATGTTTTCACACATACCCATCCCCGGTGTGCAAATCTGCGACTACGACATGTCCGTCGTCAATCTATACAAGAAGGTTACCGCGGGGCTGATACAGAGTGAGCAAGGCCTCGGGCCACTTGTCGGCCTGCGGCCGAATAGCATCCCAGATCTCCCTTCATGGGCGATTGACCTGTCACAAACACCTTGTGACAACACCCCCCATTGGTGGTGGAACCACTCCCACCGATACAAGAAGTTTGCGGCTGATTGTGGGGAGGATCTGCAGTTCACGCCGCCATTGCATGAAGGCAGCCTGCTCTCTCTAAGGGGCATATCGGTAGACACGGTACAAAAGGTCGGAAGCCCACTTCGAGGAGATGGCCCGGAAAGCATTTCGAATAAGCAAATCATCGAATCCACGAAGATCTGGCAGCAGCTAATGGAGCGATCGCTGGGAGACCGGAAGTATCCCAGTGGTGAGACTCCAGCTGATGTATTTTGGCGAACCATGATGGGAGACCTTCTCATGCAAGAGTTCCCGCTGCGGAGGGCCAATGACAATGACGCTCGCCGAGCCGCTTTACAATTCCATGGAGCCAGTCCCTCGAACAAACTCATCTGCAACTCCGTGCGCATGATGATAGCTGGTCAGACCTTCTTTGTCACGGAGAGAGGATACGTTGGTATCGGTCCACCGAACTTAGCCGAGGGGGACGAGGTTTGGGTGCTTTCGGGCGGGAAGGTGCCGTTCATTTTGCGGCCGTCGACGGGCGATAAAAGCCCTCGAAGTAGTGCGACTCCCCTATTCACCTTGATAGGTGATGCTTTTGTGTATGGCATTATGGACGGGGAAGCAATAGCGTTGCACAAGGGCGGGCCGCAGGCTGTGTATCTGCACTGATTTGCATGAAGTTCATGGCTTGTACTGCAGTATCATTCAGGAGGTTTTAGGCGTGCGATCCTCTATTTCCAACGTCACCCACCTTATGTTGCAAACAGCTTTTGATGGATCATCTTGACCGCCAGCGATATAAATGACCAAGCGGATAAGAAATGCAAAAGATGAAGTATTCAAGGCCTGTTGATGACCATGGGGTTGTATTGATGGTAGTAAAGAAAATCACGCGGGGCAAAGAGCGCAGAATGACATGTCTGTTGAGAGTATCAGAGTCGAATATGCGTTTCGTTGATCTTGTAAGATAGATTGTGTGGAACAAAAGTGGCAGAACTATTGGTTTCGTTGTAGACAGGAGTCTTCAGCCAGTTGGGGTGCTGGCTAACGAAAGTATATGGTGCAGACCAAGGGATGATGATTAAGGATAGCGGCTTTGTTGTTGTTGAAGCTCTTGCTTTGTGGTGCGGTCAGTTGCCCTGGCCTGCTCGTAACAGAAGATACCTCCATTGGCACAAAAGAGAGTTCCACCGGATTGTCTACACTCAGGCACCTAGGCATCTAATTCGAGTGGTAATGTAGCTAACATTTTGGGACTGAGTACCAGAGCGTGGTGAAAGCCGACAAATTATTGATTCCGCGTAAAATATCATACTTCGTCATCTGAACTTTCAGCTCGAGATGTTCTGTAAATTACTGAAAACCATGAACCGTAACGTTCCTCAACTTCTTAGTCGGCGTACGTAACGGGATTTTCTTGCTTTCATAACCACCATAATCACATAGTTAGGTTCGTTATGTTTCTGCATTTCCCGCTGTTATAAACTAACTCAGGAGTTTCAAATGGTTTTGAGTACGGGTGAGTGTCGCCATAACAGAATTCAAGGTCGATAGTATTTACGGTCAATTACGTTGTCCGTGTTCCCAACTCTAAATTTTGTGACCACTCAGTACATGCGTTAACCGTATTGGACATCGTGTGTTAACATGTCGCGCTCCATTATACAGACCAAAGATTCCACAGTGATCCCACTATATCAGACTTGAACAATTATACAGCGAAAAATGTTTCAGTGGGAGAACCAAGGCGTTGACGCACAGGCTGTGCTTCAGATATGACCTTCCAAATCCTTATGCATCTCCCTACGCCTGAGTGATCATGAAATGTGGATCCTGAGCAGCGTCATTCTGGTAGAATCAAGTTAACCCTTACTCTGTGCGCAGAACAATTGGCTTAGAGCAGCGGGTGTTGGGCAACTAAGTGCAGCCCGAGTTTTGTTGCAATCTTTCATAGTTTAAACTGCACTTATGGCCGAGATTCCCTACGCATTTGCATCCTGCTTTATGTGACAGGTGACAATGAAGTTTGTTTCGGGGCCGAAGTTTTCAACCTCTGGTAGTGCATGATCCTTTCCGTAAAAGGATATGTAAGCGCCGTGCCTGAAAGACCAACTGGGATCCTCGGGTAATTCGGGTGCTGCTCAGTATGGCGCTACACACAAGCCACAGAGATGACCAACATTTGGGTTGGTGCTCTCCTTTTCCACGGCTAAGCCACAGTCTTAGTCCGAGGGGCTCGGACTCGGACAATAATACGAGATGTACGAACATTTCGGCTTGCCCAAGTCGATGGCTTTCAATAACTTGAGAAACATGATTGTTGGTTTGGCTATATACAAACGCTGCAGCTGCTTCTTCCGGATTGTTTCTGTTGTTATGTTCCTCTCTGTCATGCGGCAGACTGTCGGGGCATCTCCCGGGAGCCTCGTCCTCCCGAACATCGACGACCCATACTGACGACATGGGCCTTGTGCAAAATCTTCACGCTCATTGGACCTCGTTGAGACAGCGCGACGTGATTGGCGGAGCCAAAATGAATAATCAGGACAGTGCTGGGCGCCGCGGAAGCCCGAAGAGTGGTTGAAGAAGCAGCAAATGTCTGGTTTGTCGCTCCGTGGGATTCCTGGTTTTGTTCTCCTAACCCTCTGGCCGTGAAGCTTCACGGCAGCATCAGGCGTTGGTCTTCGCTGCGGCTGGAAAGGGTTGGAACGCATACTGGCGAGGACCCGTTCGAGTTGAGTATTGCCAGCCGCGTCCTCCCTGACAACAGGATCGAACCCAGGGGTCAAGATCTCTGGCATTCTACATACTGCTTGGTGCTGATTATTCTTTGCCTCTTCCACAGATAATGTTCCGAAGCCTGCGCGGCTCTTCATTCGATCAGACGCCCCTTACGGCCGTGTCTTGTCTTCAGTCCCGCGGGGATGTCGACAACGCAGCGATCTCGCGCCTCCCCTTCGAAATAATCCGAATCTTTGTCAACGAGCAAAGCCACTCGAGCTTGTACCGACTACCTCCTATGCCTACCGTGTGGCTCTAAACGACGATCTCGAATGACAGACGAGAAGGAATTCGACACCGCTAGTCGTTGGGATCCAGACAGCCGAGCTACGGAGCTTAAGGGGGGTTGAGCAGACCGGACGATTGCTGGTTTTGCTTTCTCTGAAACGTCTCCCTGGTTGTTAAAAGGACGTCAACAACAATACTGTCATCGAGCGTGTGAAACCCATCGAAAACATCGAGCAAAGCAAAACCGCAAAAGACCCTGGCCTGTGTTAAAGAGCGCCTTGCAACTCTTAGTGCAATCGGCTCCCACTTTCCGGACCTGTCTTGAACACGGCTGGCAACTTTACTCGTTACGACATGCTCTCCTCAGCCGTTGTTGTTAGTCGAATCGTTGAAGTCACCTCCAATGTATTCTCGGCGTAGGCAACCCGAATACCGAATATTTAGACAAGGAAAGAGACCGCTGTCAACCCGGAGGCCGCGCTTCCCGCGGACCAAGCGGGCAGATAAAAGAAGCACCAATTACTGCGGCGTTCGGAAATTTTCCACGCGGCATCATGGTATCCACATCCCGATTGCGGTATGGGCAATAAACAAGTGGCAGATCATAGATCACGTAGGGCTGGCAATCTAGACGGCAGCATTGCCACGCGTAGTAGGTTTCTCGGGGAGAGGCAGTTATCACGAACAGATGTCGCTGAATTCCATCGTGGGGTCCCTAACCCACGGCCTATGCTCGTCGTCCAACGATCCATACGTCTTTCCGTACAGGTTACTCGACCAAGCATCTAGCCACCACTGACTAGGCAGCTGCTTCAGCAGCATGCAAAAGTACAAGAAGATCACCAACGCCTTTTGTCTGAAATCCCTCAATAACGGCAGAAAGTCGTCGGCAACCATTGCAATCCAGACGAACACATCCGTGATGTCCTGTGGCTCCGTGCACTCGTAAAACGCTCCATACGACTTGTAAAGCTCGTTGATAGCATGATTGTATATAGCAAGTGATCCATCATCTCGCTCCGAAGCATTGATGTTTGCCTCAAGATCTCCGAGGTGCGTGTGATGATACGGCCTCTCGCGCGTCTGGAAGTGCGCTAGAGTGCGCGTGATAATGGGCGAGATCAGGGGGTTGTCGTTCGGCTCTCCAACTAGATACCTGGTCCCGCAGAATAGTACGATCCAATCTGGTGACTGCTCAGTGCCAGCCAGCGGAGCATGACTATGATATTGCGAGTTGGCTAGTACTAAATATCAAATCACGAGTCAATATACCTAGTGCGCTTTTTACAGTCCGTGAAAAATCACTCACCGATATAAATCGTCAACACAGAGAAGATGAACAACTGCGCCTTGTTGCTCTCTTGGACCTCTTGCATTAGTCCAACTGCTGCTCTAGACGACATCTCGTGATGCATCATGGACTTTTCCAGCAGGTGATCCTTTCTCTCTGGGCAGAGGTGCGCGAGATGTAGAGCTGAAACGGAGAGAATACTCCGCATAACATAGTCGCACTCGATTCCGAGCTTGACGACGTTTAAACGCCAAAACTCGCGCATCAGGGAGTTTTCTGACAAAGTGTATGCCGTGAAGTTGCAGTAATGATGCAAAAGCTCGAGGTCGAGAAAGTTCAACCCTCCCGGGTGCTCCGCCAACGAGAATGTGGGATCTCGTGACGAAGATGATAAGAAGCCACAGGCGACTCCATGTTTGATACAGTTCTTGCATGCTGGCCTCTGTTCGTCACACTATAGTTGCTTTGTTAGTCGCTGTTTGGCTGCTGACGATGATATAGAGGCGTTCATCCCGTCAGCCTGCTAGCTGCCGTTGAGCATTAGGGGCACGGGCATGATGGATTGCGGGAGCTAGATGATAGAGCTCCATATTGTCAGGCTCCCTAGCGAAAACCACCCCAATGGTTGTCGCGATATCATGAGATATTGTGTACTCACCTTGATCTTTCTTGATTTGCAGGTTTTACAGCCAGTTCGGGTCTTCGGGTGCGATCGTCGAGAAAGATTCGACTGCATATTCGCGAGCTTCGTACTCGGAAGCTGTCAGGGAGTTGCTGGGCGGTGACGCGTAGAGCCTCGAGACAGTAAGCAGAACCGCGCAGGATTGTGGTTGGCATCTCGGCAGTGATAACCGTCTTCATAGAACAATCACCGAACCACAACCTCAAGAGTGCGAAGTCGTTCTCGGGTGGTAACACGGAGGAATACAAAGGGCGATTAATAGAGGGGGACGCATAACCCACACTACGTCCGCGGAGCCCATCGTATATCGGTCGTATTCGCACTTCCTCGGGTGTTCTAAGGGGCTAGGTGTACGGACTAATTCAATTGGGCCGCCCGGCGCCACACTTGTCCTGTACACGACCTGGATCTTCCGCTGACGTCCGCTGAGTCATACGTAACCCTGTCTTGAAAAAAAAAAACAGGACCAAGCAGGATACTTTCCTTCAGTAATCTTGGGACTGTCATTCTGGGGTTGGCGATATCTGACGACCGCTGACTACGACACAGATGATTCTGAAGCCCCCACCCAACCTCGAACATGGCATATGCCATAGTGACGATACCCGTTGTCGGGGCAGAATTGTCTGACAGGTAGAACTTTGAAACCTAGCTACCATACCCATCCAACCAGATCATGGCGTACATACCCGTTAAGCTACGTCTGAGCAGGGTCTATTCGTGTTAGGTCGGTTCGACTATCCGATCACACCACCAACTCCCGGCAGGCAAACCTCAATGCACCAACACATCTCCCGCGTTCATGATCCAACTAACAAGGCCGTGTTGTAAATCCCTGCACTTCCCCAGACGTTCGCAGGTTTCTCTACAAAGAGAGAAGCACGCGTACGATGATCTCGGCTTACGTATGGGTCCAGTCGCCATCGATTCTCCCACGGACCACGATGGACTTGTCTCCAGGGGTGGCTATGGCCATTATTCTGGACAGCCGGGCCATATGAATCTCATATGCTAAACGCCGACAAGACTATTTGGGTGCGTCTAGCCCTTTGAGGTAATTGCTTGGACATACTCTAGCAATATTAGACGGCCGCTGATAGGTCGCTACAGGTGTATCGTTGACACCAGCCGAACCTACGAGTCATGGCTCTGCGTAGGCGGGGGCCCATACCGTCCCGTAATCGACATCTAACCGTGCAAAAGGTGTCTGTCCTCATCCGGTGGCCCCATGCGGCAGCTGAGCCGCCCGCACGTTTGCTGCACGGCCACGTTTTATATCTGCCCACCCTGTTCAGGGCCGACCACGAGCCACTGACATAACCTAACTCCCCGAAGGGTTGCAGCGGGCAAAAAGCTTATCCGCCAGTTATGTAAACGGTGAGACCCGTTTGTTGTCTTGTCAACTGATATTGGAGGAAAGCAGCAGACCTACATGTTTAAACTCCAGGAAAACTTGTCTCAGAACTCGGCCGAGACATCGGGGTAGTTCTTGCGAATGATTCAAGATGAATTCTTTACAAATCATATGAGACATACTTAATCTTCCTATGGCGTGAACTGATGTTGGGTTTGCGTCTCCTTTGGATGAAAGCTGAAAACAACAATCGGCGATCACAACTACCGTGCCCCTCAAGCCAGTGTCGACAAGTGCCTCGGCTACGGGAACTATCCCAATGGGGACTGTACAAAAGGGGAATGTCCCAAAAGATGAGGGCACAGGCGGTTCGCTGTGGGGCGCGTCGTCCGCCAAGATGCGCATTGCTTAGTTTGATGTTGTAGTTCGTGGCTAGCGTGACGTTGAAAACCTGAGAGTCCGGGAGGAGTCCGGTGCGTAGTCCAGAGCTCCGGCAATCTCCGGCATAATCCGGACGGGCACCGACCGAAATTACCCACTTTAAACCGGACATCGTCACAAAAGCAGGAGCGACGGCTAAACGGCTCTATTAGTTGCCGCTAAAGTCACCGCGAACTTTGGCATGATTCAGCCTTCGTACGATCTTGTGCCCTGTCACGGCAAGCAAAAGGTTTCTGCCTTGATCTAGCCCGGACTTGAACCGGGGACCTTCAGTGAAAGACGCGCAGCTTCTCAGCCATGTGAGAGAAACTCGGCATGTTAGACTGACGTGATAACCAACTACACCACCAGACCATATGATTGCTCGATGAAGATCACAAGTTGATTGTGTGGTGTTCGGTACTGTGGATGCTAGCGGATGCCCACAGAAGCGGAGCTGACGATTCTCGGGTGGGAATCGAGCCCTAGCAGTGGAGACCTCCTGGCCTCATCTCGCGCGCTGGTTGGCTTGAAGAGACACCAGGTGCCCAAAGCCACCGAAGATCGTGGCGGACATAGCTCAGTTGGGAGAGCGTCAGACTGAAGTGGGTTTCGATCCTGTAAACTTCAATCATCTTATCTGAAGGTCGTGTGTTCAATCCACACTGGCCGCAATCTTCTCTTTTTGTGTCATTGGATGAACGAGATTAGACATCGTGAACTGTGTTCGATGTGTTTGTTTTTTGTTAGCAGAGAACAAACCCTTCGAATAGAAAAGCTTTTGCCAACATTTACGGGCACCTGTCCAATCTTCCGAAGAGTTGATAGGCGACATACGCAGTAAGGAGGGAAGGTGGCCTAACAAACACGATAATTCCGAAACATAAGATGCAAGATGGAGCATCGGCGTGTGTTGTTGTGCACCGACACAAAACAAAAGTTCCAGCATACGTGTTCATCCACCAATGTCCTTTCGCCAAGAGCGAGATACGACGCGTCTCGGAATCCTTACTCTGTCCTTTGCATATAATGAATGAATATTGAGCCGAGAATACGAGACTCGCGGAGGATGTGATGGTGCAAGTTCCAAGCAAGTGGCTGGCGTCTTCTCCCCTGTCAGATCATCATTCCATTCAAGGCTGATCAGGAGTCCCCCACATCGGCTCACCTGCCTCCAACCAACTCTACCAATTGCCGACGTGGTTTTATTGGTCCTGGCGAGGACCCGATAATATCCCTTTATATCACGATGTGTTTGTGAACTGCGATAGTGCAATGGCAGGTACGGGACGGTATTTTCCTGGTACTTACCGTCAAGCTTTGCGCAACGCGGTGTTGCTTTGTTCATCGAGAACACCTTTTTCCATGAGTCAGGCGTCCTAGTTGGTCTTCCAGTTGAAACGCAAGTTGATCGATCTGGAAAGCCCAAAAAGGTTGATGGGAGCGTTCAAAGTATCTAACCCTACAACCGTCAACTACCTCACGAGAGAAGTCGAAGACGCGTCATTGGCGCCAGCACGCGCGCCTCTACCTTGAGCAAATCCCAGAAGCAAGATAGAAGGCACCGAACACCATACGAGACATATCATATCATCAAGAAATTGTCGAAACACGAGTATAGGCCATGCGAACCAATATGGGATGCGTCGAGGGGAAAGGAAAAGGGGTGAAGGAGTTTCTCCGACGCAATAAACAAGCATTCTGACTCAAATGAGACCACGCTGTGGAGCAATGTTGTGACTCTATCAATACGAGATACCTGTTGCAAATTGCGAAAAAGACAGAAACAAGAACTCATACCAATGTTACCTTTGTCTCAGGATACTTGCCGGATGCGAGTGCCTCCCCATCCATGACTCCACTCACGTAGGCGTCTCCGACCACCTCGTACATCCCGGCTCCAGTCGGCCTGAGGACGAAAGGCACCTCCGACCCAAGTAGAAGACACACTCGATCGCCTTTCCTTCCCTCCCTTGGTATCATGCAGAGTCTGCCCTCTGCCGTAGTCGAAAATCTCCTAGGCGCTGCCGCGGACAAGACACTCATCTCGACCGACTGTGCAGACAGAACGAACCGAACCCGGGCCCGCTCCGCCTCCTCAACGTCCTTCGAGTTGAGCCACACCTCCATACCCTTTATCATCGTCTTCAAATGATCCGACATGTCAATATCGATACGCTCGCTGAGCTGACTTCTCTCGCAAGTCATAGTCCGCCAGAAAGAGTCGAGTCTCTCAGGAGACATCTCGTCGATATCCTCGGAACCGCAAGCGAGTTTTACACATTGTCTATAAAAGTTGAGGGACCTCCACGCGTTGCGAGAATGATAGCTGCCCAGCCGATCTAGCGGGAATGGCACGCGCTTAGGCTTCGGCGGGAACGGCAGCTCTGGAAAAAAGACACCGTCTTCCTTAACCGTGTCGATGAATATACCCGTACACTCGAGGATCTTGTCGTCCACGATTTCGACTCTTCCTGGCGTAGCCCCACCAGCAGAGAACTTCCCATATCGGACGGTGTAACTTGGCAATGTGTCGATCTCCTGGTTTCGCAAATCAGGAACCCACGAGGGCAAGCCTGGAAGTCGCCTCTTCTGCCACCGGAGATACGGGCGAAGATACCAAGGGGCTAGTGCGTCAGTGATGAGCTTTTGCGGCGCCAACGCCAGGACGGCGAAGTTGTGCTTCTCCAAAAGCTGGGAGCGGGCGAAGCGCAGATAGCACTCTTGCACTGATAGCGAGTACAGATTGTCTTGGGAGATGATGCTGTCTTTTTCGACATCTGATGCGTGTCCCAGTATACCAAGGATATGGTCTCTAGGGTTGCTACAGAAGAATGATCTAGTCGCTTTGACCCCGTCCATCAGCGTTATCGGCTTGGTTCCCCGATACCAATGGCTGAGACGCATCATGGAGAGGTTGTACAGTCGCCCGGGGATAAAAGCCACCGTCTGGTCCGAGAGCGAACCATCATTCGGTAGTGCCTGGATCCCAAATGTTGCCATGCGTAAAGCAAGCTCTGCCACAGGCTCAAAAGGCATCTCAAGCTTGCCGCAGTGCAGCCATGTTCTGTCGTTGAGCACCGCCTCTTGATAAACCCATTTCCGCTCGAACCAGCTGTGATTCAGGAGCGAGCGAAGGGGCTTCCAGTCAAGATGTTTCGTATTGGACTTGTCCGCTTCAGCCCCCTCAGCGTTGCGGTGCCCAAGTAGTTCCGCGCTTTCTCTGGTTTTCTTTGGGTCGTCTACAACTTCCGGTATCAATTGCAAAGCCTGATCGACGAGTTCCACTACGCCATCCAAGTCTCTGTCGTCGCTCCCGAGCCAGATCAGAACAGCCGCAGCCCTCGAGTAGATCTCCGTCATGCGTACTATCTGGTGCGTCTTCTCCATTGTGTTATGCTGGTCGATGCAGATTGAGTCTGCCCAGAGCGTGTACACCTTGTCGGGGTGACGCCATCGCTTGAGTGCCTCAAATAGCGTTTTCGTGATTTGTATCTCGCTCCCATCGCAGGTGATGTATGCGTTGTCCCTGAGATCTCCCCACGCATACGATACCGCGTGATACTCCGGCGGGTCAGAGATCGAGGCGACACTTAGTTTCACTTCAACGGGATCGCCATCGCGTCCTGGAAGAAGATGAAGCAACCGGAACGAGCCTTCATTCAATTCTGAGTGGATATATAGGGGAGCTCGCCGGACGAGTCTCTTCAGGGATGACAACAATTCGCGGTCACCGACGCGAATGCACGCGTGGTAGCCGATCGGGGCTGACAGGACCAGTATCACCCCAAGCGCAGCAAGTGTCAGTGGACCGAACTTGAGGCTGTCAATGAATAATAACATTTGGGCTGACACAATGAATCCGGCAGGCTGGAAACCAGCTCGGGCCTCCGGGAACTGTCTGTTTGTGGAAGTGCGGCTTGTGTGGCTGGAAGTATGTGTCTGATGGCAGAAAATTGGGAGACCCCGGCAGACTGCGAACGGGATTGAGACGAACGGACGTGCATGCGGGTCCGAATCGATGACTATCTCGACCAATCACGAAGAAGATCGTTCACGTTGAGTTACATCCACTTTCCGCATTGGTAATCATGTCAGAAAATCGTGTTCGGCATCGCACGTTGGAACGACCTAGCCCGTGCCGATTCGGTTTTGGCAGCTTAAGCGCTAGTGAAGGATAGAACGTGATTCTAACTTCGAAAATGGCGTTATTATCTGCAAGTAAGGTTCCCCTCGAGTTCAGTTGAAGTTGACTCTGTCGGGCAGTAATCCAAACATCAGCAGCCATCGCATCTTTGAGTTGCGATTGGGCTGTCAGATTTCCATAGGGCTGTCGAGTCCGGAACGTGGGGCGCAACGTCCCTCGATCCCTCCACGTTCCGCTGAAAGTATGTTCGCCGCTGAAAGGCAAGATCTCTTGAATCAAGCTTCTGCACACAATCTTGCTGCCCGACACATCCGTTGGCTGTCAATTGATTATCATCACAGCAGACGGATGACTCAGCGGATGAAACGGCAACCCAAAATAGACACCCTGGTAGTTGCGTCGCAGATTCATCAATAAGGCACGTGTTAACGGGGAGGTATGCCAGGGCATCGTGTCTCACCACACCACACCACACCACAGGTCAGTTACCGACAGCGAGAACCTGCCTCAATTGTTTGTAGAAGGAAATTCTCGCCAGGTTTACTGCAACTAACACGTGGCCATGCGGCACAAGTTGCGCATGAAATTCTGCATGAACATGTTGCCGATATTTCATCGCATGTTCAAGTACTGTGGAACATAGTGTGTAGGTTTTCTGTTACTATCGTTACAGCTAGAATAGTCAATAAGGAACAAGAACTCAAGTCCCCAGTAGCGAACGTATCAGCACCGGGACTACAGGCTAGCTCCTGACCTTTCAGAGAATTGACTGATTGAGTACTTTCGTAGCTACCTGGTGCCCTTCCACCTGCTGGCCATAGCTCCAAGGGGTGAACAGGCAGCATTGTGCTGATGGCGAGTTTATTGTAACGAAACAATACGATACGACTGTAATTTGAGCTTGTTTGCATTAGAAGAAATTTTCTCATGTTTGGGACATATCGCCATATCTCGTGCTGCGTGAAGACGTGGGGTGGCATGTTTCTTGTGTTCCACGGTTGAAGAGGAAGCATGCAATTCACCGGAACCCCGCAAAGGGTTATTTTTGGGTTGGCTCAGCTCTCCGCGTGGACATGGCCTCTTCTCCAGTGCCTCGGTAGCCTATGATTTGTTTGGGTAGCATGACCCTGCATTGATGCCCGTCAGCCGATTCCTGGTCTCGGCCAGGATCGTGCCCCACAGACCCTACCCTTGACAGGTCCAGAAGACCATGTTCGCTCGGTATCAGTCCGTTGGTACGGAGCTTTCAAAGTATTATGAAGACGGACGTGGAGTTCATGGAATCGGAAATATATAGGATAGTTCTCCATCAGAGCCCAGTCTAAATGTCTTGTTTTTAGTCCTGGCTTCAGCTCAGGACCCACCCGGACCACCTAGTAGCCATCGGATGAAAACACCGCCATGGAATTCTATCAATCGGTTGGAATAATGATGGAGAACCAGCGCCAAATCAGGGAACTTGCAGCAGGGAACTCCTTCTCCTCCCATATTGCTTATGATCTCGAGAGCAACGGGGGGCAACATCAAGGTGGTGCTATATTTCACCATCAAGCGAGCTCTAACACAAACATTAGCAAGCACCAAGCCATGTATATCGCAGAGATCTCTCAGGCATGGTTTAAGTTGAGCTCATGTCCCTGTACACATGTTTCCACGTTGCACAGAAATACAAGGAGAAAACAAAAATGGTGATAACAATCCACAATAGCTCGTATTACCGATCAATTGAAAACCGAAGCGAGCTACCTTAGCCCAGGCATGGTAATTGGGCCCTTGTAGGTAAGTTCTCACGCCTGGCCATGGCTCGGGATGTTATCCTTGAAGCTCCCTTAGTAGTTAATCCTCCGATCTGTAGTTCCTTGCTCTCCAAGATTGAGCTCTTGTGATTCGCGGTGTCAGGAGAAGGTTGTGAGTGTCAGAACTCCACCGGTACTTTGAGGAACACACGTCTTTAACCAGTCACCGGCCTTATCACGTTCTGTTCTCAAAGCTAAGTGACATGCGACTATTTCATCCACCTGCCGTGGGCTAGAATACGTGACAGTACCCTGAACGTGAAAGCTGCATCGGAACGCATTTGATGCCTGTCTCTCGCTTGATTCGTCTGGTGTGGCTGATCAACATCCATCGGTTTCTCCAATAGAAGACAAGCCTCTGTGACTCCATCGCCTCTACCGCCAATACCTCCCTGCCATATCATGACCGCCCCTTTCCAGCATTTCATTCCCAAACGTGGTCTTGTCTAACAGACAAAAGCGGTCTATCGGCACGCAAATAAACTCAACCCTGTCGGACCACAAAAGTCTTGGTCTGGTCTTTATACTCATCATTGTTACTACATGCGTTCTCTCCTGGTTACATGGACAATATGATCTGGCTGGAGGCGATGTGGGAGTCTGCTTCTATTGGAGACTCCATGGTGGGTAGATGATTTGTTGGGGCCGGCTTCAGGTTGATATCAGCCCCCAACGTTGACATCGTGGAAAGATTTAGGATCAATTATAAAACTGGCTTGCAATTACACTATATGCTTACAGCCAGAGCCTGTTTTGAATCATTCCTTCTTTACCTTAAAAAAGGCCATTCTTTTTCTTCTGTTTTGGAATCAGTCAGTCTTTTGTGAAGTCTTTCTTTTGAAAAATGCGTTCTATTCTCTCCTTGAAGCAATTTGTGCTGGGCACAACTCTCCTCCCAGCCTTGGTTCACACTTCTCCTGTTCCCCAACCCGACAGAGTAACCGTCCCGGCTTCCTTGCAGACGATTACACCCAACATTGTGCAGCATGGGCCCCTCGATGACGCCGCTCTGGCACATCTGCAGGATTCATTGACCGCATCCAATCGACCTACGCCGTCATCGAAACCAAGTAGAGCCAAGAGGCAAGCGGCGTCATCCGCGACCGGAAACACGCTCACCATAGCCACGAGCGAAGCATTTGTGTCTGTTGATGTTGGCGACATTACCCTCATCGACAACAACCCTGCAGACTGTCATTCTGAGACCCTCAACGGTCCTTTGCAGGCGTTGCAGGTCTTCATGGGCGCCGCCAACATTCGCGCTATGAACATTACTGCCTCTGGAGGAAATACGACTTCAATAACAAGTGTAAGTTACTTTAAAAAGAGCTGTAGTTCATGGCCACTCAACGCTGATATGATTCGTCGTCTTTCAGAAGCTAGATGGCAACGCAGATACCGGCACCTTCACCTTCGAGAACAATGAACGCATCAAAGAATTTTGGATTATGGAACAGACTGGGACCTTCCTGGGCTTCAATTTCACCACCGAAACTGGCAAAACCTACTCCGCCATGGCCCAGACTCTCCGTGACCCGCCACCGATGACCAAACTCAGCTGGGTCTGGCATACTTGGTCGCATCCGCGTCCAGTGGTGCGACATCGGGCTGATTGGCCATGTCGGATTGGATTTTATCGATGATCTGCAGTCAGTCAGCATCAGCAACCTGGCCTATTCTGGATTCACCGACAACATCATGCCTTCCGGCCCCGGTACCACCGTTACGGTTGGTTCTCAGATCCTCGACAACCGCAACTCCAGCACAGAGTAGATGATCACTATCATGACCATGGACGCGGTTACGAAGTTTCACACGGTCAGCGTTGCGAATATGTGGACTGTCGGCGGCAAAATAGGAGTCGAGACGGAGGCTGGCATCCCCTTCATTGGGAAGTCCAAGGTGTCCACTGAGTTCAACTGGCAGGTTGGCAAGACCACCACCGAAGAGGACACCCAATGTGAAACGTTGACCAAGTCTTCAACTGTCAATCTCAAGTGCCCTGCTAAGAAGTATTGCGTCGGTTCTTCCTTCTATACCAGCTTCAAAATGGGTGTCGACGTCACGGCCACCTTCCGCGCAACAACGAAGACTGGAAAGGACTTCTTTTGGGAACAAAAGGGCAAGTATTCTGGGGCGGACTCTCTCGCTCTCCAGCTGCAAGTAGACGAGGCCGACGGCGTGATCAAGCGCTCGACCGCAATGACCAAGCACTTTTGATATCGCCACAATGGTGATGGGGACTGCTGGCAGAGATGAGTGGACCTACCTGGCGTAGAGATGTGTTCAATTCCTTTTTTACAACAGCTTGCTAGACGCCAAATAACGCCAGGCGTCTTAAATTCACCATTTGCATGAAACCTGCTTCGTGGGATACATGTATCCATTTCTTTGTGAGCGTCAGATAATGCTTTGGAGAGACTGGCTACCACAGAACGTGTACTGAATCTTAGTTTGCCCTGTCTTCTCAATTTTTAGATTCTGTGTTCCTTCATGCGTACCCAATTGCTCAGGTGGAACCATTACTCGTAGTCGTGGTGATTGAGAATCGGATTGGCGCTGACTCATCTGAAGCCGCTCGACCCCTCTCGGCCAAGATGTTCAGCTGGTAAACCACCCCAATCCTCTTCCGGCCGACAGGCCCAAGAATGCAAGGGGATGACAGGCGCCGTTCCACCGCATGCGGCTGTTCCCACGGACACCAACCAATTTGCAGTCGTCCGGGCTGAGGTTTCCATTTTGAAGCTCTTAGAAACATGCCAAGCTTACTTTCCATCTTTCCTAGATCATTGCTGATGTGACTGCAAACTGTTCGAATAACGCCACAAGCTTGGGACCCTGTGCAACACCGCCGGCGACGCCCCGATTGAGAGCTGACCCCTCTCTTCCTGTCCTCCAAGAATTTCGGACTACTTTTCCTCATTTCACATCTCACTTGGCCCCGGCACTGCAGTTCTCGGCAAAGATCTCCGTAACCATGTCCGACTCCACGACATCGAGCCCCGCTCCGGCGAGTGATGCAGGGGATATGGACTTCGAGCCACCCGCCAGCTTTACCGATACCTACTTCTTTCCAGCCTTCGCCCAGCTGCAGTCAGAATACCACCTCGGTCAGCCCATCTATGAAGAGGGGGAGACGTGGTGCCTTCTCGCCGAGATTGATGCCGCGTCTACATCGGCTGGCAATCCGTTCTGCCTGGTCTGCCATGATCGCAACGGAGACAATTTCATCATTGGATTTGACCTCAGCAAAGGTCTCCGCTTCACGCCGAGTCAGTTCAAGGTTGGATACACCATTGCGGTGGTGTATGCGAAGAGGGTCAATTTTGTGGATGGCACCAAAGGTGTCCGGGTTGCGGATTTGAAGACTTGCCATGTGAGTGGGCCCTGCCAAGAGCCCTTGAGAGGAGCGAGGAGCCGAGACATGGTTCACCTGTTGACTTCATCAGGCATTTCCATTCAAGTTGGATCGGGTGCTCAGTATGAATGAGGCCCTATGTGATTACTGGGAAACACTGGACGAAGAAGGCGCGACAAAAAGATGCCATGCCTGTGGTAATGAAGGGAAGAGACTGAAACAGTGCGATAGCTGTCCCTGGTACTTTTATTGCGGAAAGGTAAGTTCCCAGCTGCACGCTCGATTTTCTTGGAACGACAGTCGCGCTGAAAGATTTGCCAGGAGTGTATGAAAGCTGGAAAGGATCGCAAGAAGCATAATGACGACTGCAATGCACTCAAAGATCCGAATATGGAGGGTCTTCTGCGCATTAACACAAGGGACGCTATGAAAGATACTCCGTTCGAGTTTCCAGGTTAGGTGATGTATCTTTCATTGCCGCATATAGCACAGCGAGGTTTGCATAGCTTGGCCGTACGAGACATTTCGTTAGGAATGTCATACTTTAGTTCAAACACCTAGGGCCGGCGTTCGAGAAGGAAGCAAATATGACTATGCATTCAAATCATCAGCCTTTAGATTGTATTCCTCAAGTTTGATGCGTGCATAGACGTCAGAAATCATCGAGGCCAGCCTATCTAGGCTTCAATGGACTCGGCCGAGAAATGATGATAGCCCACAGCTTCAAGCCATACACGTCGCAGTAAAGTAATTATGAAGTCGCTAGCATCACAATATCTTGGGAGCCCACGATGACGCTGCCGTTTTTGGACACTTGTCGGTATGCTGCGCATCGACGCTCCACAACTGCACCCCGCCCACATTGCGACTTGGCGCATCTAGTAACCCTTGCCCACGATGTCGAGTCAGAAGGCACACCTCAGGTACTCTCTGCAGCAGAATGTTTGATGTTGATGAGTTGCAGGATCACCCAGAGAGGCTTTTGGCATCTAGTTGAATTAATATCGAGTGAATATCAGGCCCAGGACTGGTGTCCAGAAGCATCGTATTCCAGACCTAACCGTGGTCTCCGGTTTACACGCCAACCTCAGAGAATGGGTGAGCAGCGACAGAGTGCAATAAATGAGAGACGCATTGCAGAATGGGCTTCAGTTGATTTTCGATACACGCTCATGACCTACCTTCCCACTACCGACGCAGTACAGGTCCTCAAATGAAACTTGAGACCTCGTAACTCAACAAAGTCACCGGACGACGTGTTGTTCAAGAGCAATGTTTTTGACACATTCGAATGGTACTGACTACTGACATATTTAGTTGGATGCATGAGCTGTGTGGGAACGAGCCAACATTCAATATCAACTCTACCTCCACGTGAGAGCCTGTGAGTTGCTGTTTGCCTGTGCCAACAGCGAGAGGCATAGCGTCATGAGATTTTCTTTTCCTCCTCACTTCCAGTCTCCGCAGATAGAACCACTGAGACTACGATTCACAGTGATCATATACGCCTATCCGCAGTCCGAGAGCAGTCGCTGCCGGGGCAGCTGAGCTCCAAGACACCCGTCTCTCAGCTTCAGCTATTGCTCTACCGAGCAGAGACCGGGGCATTGGTTTGGTGCTGCAGTGTTCCCCACTCCTATTATTTTGCCCACGATCTGGTCCGGAATTGGGAAAATGATCTGCTTGTGCTCGCGTGTTTAGGATTAGCGCTGCTGAGGCGCTAACCCATCCAGCTAAACGACGGCTACTAGCCTAGCTCGGCTAAACATTCACACTCAAGTGGCTCTAGCTCAAGTGCAACGGTCTCCTAAGCCCTGCTACTTCAGCTCCAGCTGCTAAGACATGTCTCGAGCTTCGCAGCTGACAGCTTCTCGTCTCCACCGGTTCTGAGGGATTGGGGGCCACTGGACCTGACAGTTCCGACATCCGGAGAAGAAATTTGAGTTGATATGATCATGTACCAAGAGCTTCTGAAATCATTTTGCTCGTCCAGGAAAATGACTGGGCGTTCAGATGAACGTAAGGCAGGGGGGGTGGTGATGAAATGGACCCGTTTCCTTGAGAATCTACATGTATGCAGAGTTGGATATCGCACCACCAATGATGCTGGGAAATGCCTCTATTTGGCCAAGGTTAAGGTCACAAAAGGTAGGGAGATGATCGGTGAATGAGCCGGCACTGAGGGCACGATCAAGCATTAATTAACTCCAGCCATTGTTGGATGTAATTCATCGAATAGGGAAGGCTCAGGGTAAAGACTGGTGACGATGTTTTTCTCGTTGTAGAGATATTGAACACGTGACACACATGGCGAAGAACATGCGACATATTATTTGACACTATTACGAAAGAAATGGATGATAGGCGGATAATGTATTACAAAATGTGTGTGCGGGGGGACCGGGGCCGCGGGGGGGGGGGGAGGCGGCCGGGGGTGGGGGGGCGGGGGGGGCGGGGGTGGGTGG